>JAPYZR010000547.1:0-15107 GCA_030522945.1 Trichopria nigra | reverse complement strand
CTTCCTTATCTAATATTTAATTCAAGATTCTGAGTTGTAATTGTACGTGATGTATTATTACCATTTAACATAATTATATTATATATATTAACACATCATTTTTCAATCCAGGGGACGTAAAATGTCCATTATACTCCTCCTTTTAGGGGCGTAAAATGCCGATTTCACGCCTCGAGAGCGTAAAATAAATTTCCCTGGGGGCGTGAAATAAAAATAGTCTGCGAAAATTAAAAAACGCAAAATTTAACGAATCAAACGTAATATTTGTTTCTTTTCTCTCAGTTATGCGATTAAATCGCATAAAACATACGTTACTAAATTTACACATGTAGATGTGGTCATTTTACTCCGCTTGCATCGAAAAATATTGTATGCAACACGGGCGTAAAATGACCGTTTCACGCCCTTGGTGCATAAAATACGATTGTCAGCACTCTATGGGATGTTAAGATGTAGCTTGTAAAAATAGTAAAATAATAATAAAAGTAGTTTAAGGAGAAAAATGGATAGTTAAAGGTTAGGTATAGTAAAACGAGAGATTAGACGGAATAAATTGTAGATGTTAATGTTCAACATCTAATTTTGTCCACACTCTATGGAACATCAGGATGTAGTCAAAATCGAAATACATATACAAATCTATTAAAATACATTATTAATTATTGCGAGTTACACGTAAAACAATGAAATAGTTGTATCTACTATCTAAATAGTAGAATATAGTATAACTATCTTTTTCTTAGTTTGTTGTGTTATGTTATTAAACTATACCTCATTTATTAAGGCCAAATTTATTTCAATAGTAAAGTGTACAAAATAAGATATAGACATATCGTACCCTACTATTTAGATAGTAATTCCAATTATTTCATTTTTTCCGCGATACATTAAAAAATGTATCGTTCATAATATGTGCAAAATGTTAAAGATTACTATTTTTATATGTAATGAACACTAGTACATTCGATAGTTCTTCTTAAGACAATTAGATAGTAAAATAGTTTAAAATTCATGATATTAATCATTACTATCTAGATAGTGCTATCCATTTTTCTCAGTGGTTACTTTCAAGGTTTTTATACAATGACAACGTTAAAAACATAAAAAAAAAAGAACAACAATGAATCTTCATTTCCATAACCATCAATATTCTTTAATTTTAAATGTTTAATAGTTAAGAAAATAACACGAATTATTGTTGAAGGACAATGCAATCAAATTAAATTATTATCTTAGTCAAGTTTCCCCTTCATTTACCATTCGGCTATAACTCGTACATTTTCGTTGTATTGGTCGTAAAATATTACGCAATATATAGAAAATCGCGGATTAATGGTAAAATAAAGGCAAGATTTTAAGTGTCTACGATGGTAAAATCGGCTCATTGACCGCATCGGTTCGGACTATTTAAATACCCCGCATCTAAACTTTCCTTTTGGCAAGTGAAATGGCGAGCAATCGTTCTAATTGCTAATTACCGAGCTTCGGGAGAAAGCGAGAAAAAGAACCCTGCATTCAATAATGCTTTAAACGTATATCGTGTACAGTTTAATATTGAGTTGATTTGTCGACTATTGACTTTACATTAAGGTCGTAATTAATCGTCGAGGAGCAGTTTTAATCGAGATAGGATTGAACTAATTAATTTTCGAGCAATCAAATTAAATCGTTTACGTTATAAACATGTTTTTACATGTTTTGTTGATAAATGTATAAATTCACGACAAGTATTAATCGATACATTGTTAAAGTTGAATGTTACAATCGGCTGTTATATATATATATATATATATTTTTTTTTTTATCTTTCATAATAAATAAATATATTCATACATGTATAATATATGTAATGTAATAGAGGAAATAATTTGGAGATGTTAAATAAATAAATGTAAAGTAAAATGAAAATAAACAATTAAATTAAAAAAAAAAACGATGATTCTTTTGTAATACTTATATATAAATAAAGTATACATTAATACATTTTTAATAATTTATATATTCATTTATATATTCATTTGTTGTAATTTAACAATGAACTGTACTGTAAAATTACTATTTCATGCATTGTAAATTTACATTACGTAATGTTAAAAAACTTCTATTATGTATATTATGTTGTAAATTAAAAATAAAAAACCTTTTTAAGTGTAATATAGTGAATCTTATTTCATAGTGGAGTAGTATATCAAATTAAATGCAAACATTGCAATTCATCATATGTGGGTGAGACAAGCAGATTATTGAGAACACGAATTCATGAACGCACAAAAGAAACATATATAATTCAAAAGATAAGTATATACAGGTTTAACGTTACACAGATTAGAGACAGGACACAATTTGGATTATGAAAACGTACTTATTTTAGCAACAGAGAAAATACATAGTAAAAGGAAACAAATTTAAAAATATTTTGTTAAAAAAATAGATAATACAGTTAACATAAGATTTGAAACGTCAAATTCACCACAACTTTATTTTTCGCTAATGTAAATAAGTTTGAATTTTGTTTACATTTATTGATTCGTGAAACAATAGCAGTTTAAACCATATACATATAAATAAGAAACTAACATACAGGCCTATCACTTTGCCATACATCACGGCATAGCCTTTGTTTTTTAATAAAAGTTGTTTTACTTTTAATTTTTAAGTTTTTATTAAAGTTTAATTATTTAAGTTTTAAATACGCCATCCATAGATGAACTCAACATCGTTCATAAGGTACATATTTTTTATTATTATATATTTTTTTTTTCTTTCTTTCTTCTTCAATATTTACACAGAGATTTTTTCATTTATAACATTTTTTAATAATGTATTTACTTTTAGAATTTTTTTGTGGAGGACTGTAATAAACGGTCGAAACATTAAAGATTTAGTTTTCTTTTTTAATTAGTCCAATTACCAAGAATTATTCACCAATAATTATTAAAAAATGGACAAGAAATGATTTAAATCTATTTATTTTTTAAAATAATTTCTAAACATGTATTATTGTAATATGATAAATATTCCAAAATGTATTTGTTTATTTTCACGTATTATTATATGTTCAAATTATTTTGTTTACATTGCAATTTATAATATTTATATAAATAAATATAATATCGTTTATATTACAATTTGTAATATAAAATGTAAAATAAAAAAAAGTGTATGTATATATTAAAAAATATATTATATTGCGATGATTTGTAATCCACAGACAAAAGATTCATTTTTTCAAATTGCATTCTTTCAGTTTCATTCTTGCACGACATATATGTTTCATTTATATCGATTACAGTGTACTCTAATGAAAGTTCCATGCGTTGCATTATGAATGGCATTCGCGACGGACTCGATTAAATGCAGGTAGTGGAATGTCTATAAATTATTATTGGTCTAACAAGTTTCCGGGTTTTACAACTTGTTTTTGTAATTGCTTTTTAATACATATAATCGGTATTAATTTTGTTTTACAATTAGTTTAACGCTACGTACTATTAATTCTCATTAATAAGAAATATATATCATGCCGTTTTAATATCAATTTATTAAAAATAATTAATTTGTTTTATTTATTAATGTATAATAAAAAATATAATGAAATATTAGAAAATTATAAAATAAATAATAAATACAAATGAATAATAAAAATATAAAAAGTAAAAAAAAAGAACAGATTTTTGTTTGTCTTTTATAATGTATGTAAATATATAAATATAAAAATAAGAAAAAAATATCTGTATTTATTATAGTAATTATTAAGTGAATAATAATAGTACTTATTATTTGAATAAATTTAATTGCGTATTTTTAATTAAATAATATATTTTTCCTTTCATTTCCGAATATAAGTTAAAAATTGAAATTTTACCCAGCAAACGCGAAATGTAAAATGTCGTAAAAATGCCTTCATTTCGGCACTTCATAAACATTTTTTAATACATATTGACGTAATTTTAAAATTTGTTCTTGCTGGATAATGTGTAAACAAAATCCCTACAAACATCGAAAATAATAGTTACGTAGCAGTTACATAAATGTTACTCGTTACGTAACTGTTACATGTTTGTTACATAATTGTTACATAGTTATTAACTTGAAAACTTCTATTGACCTATACGGAATAATTTTTTCATTTTAGCATTTAATAATATGTTGTTAATAATATATTTTTTTTCTAATGTCATTGAAAAATATCAAGTTTTATCTGTGACAAGACAGTGACTAATCTGACGTGGAACCTCCTTTGAACATCGCGAAAATCGATAAGCTTATTGGGGGAGAGTTTAACCCTCGGAGATTGCAGCAGACAAATCGTAAAGTACCTAATAAATTTAAAGCAGGGCAAATGGACTCAAATTAACGGTGATTTTCTGATTTTGATTGATTATAATTAGTCGCTTGATTTCTGAAGTACTAAAAAGACTACTAGCAAATATATCTTTTATATATATATTGCAATAGGATGGAAGTTTTAAAAAAAAGTAAAGATATTAATATATTCAAACTATTTAGGTTAGGGAATTACAAACATACGCAAAGCATACTAAAGTTTCCAATGGCATTTATTTTTCTGTATGTGATAGGAGGACTTGAATTTTGACATTCGGGAAGCTGGCGCTCCCAGTAGTGAAAAAGTATTTCCGGTTTTCGACGATGAGCACAAAATCAGTATTTTAGCGCGTAATTAGTACTTAAGTAGTTCATAATAACATCCCGCAGGTCAACCGTCAATTTCTTCTAGCGGAGGTTTCTGCTTTCCCAGCGTAACATGCATTCGTAATGCATTGACTCTTTTTAAATTAGCGATGTAATATGAAAAGAAAAGAAAAAGAACGAAAAAGAAAAAGAAGAAAAATAATAAAGAAAAAAAAAGAAAAAAAAAAAAAAAAAAAAAAAAAAAAAAAAACGAAAAAAAAAAAAAAACAAAAATTAAAAAAGAAAATTAAAAAGAAAGAACTAAACAGATAAATAGAAAAAAAATACAAATAAAAATAGAAATAAAGTAAAACAGAAAAAACGAAAAAATAAAATAAAAAAATACATATATAATAAATTGATTTTGTCTGTAATTAATGTTGCGAATATTTTAAAGCTGTTTATATTCGATTTGTGTTTGTATTCGGGCTTGTTCCCGTATATTTTGTAAAATATATAAAATAAATAAAGAAAAACAAACCAAAAACAAGAGACATGAAAAGAAAAAGTGAGAACTATTATGTTATATATAATATAGCTATATATAGGCTATATATATTTTATTTATTTATTTATTTATTTATGAACGGGCAAAACGCCATACAAATCAAACGTAACATTTTTTAAAACTTAAACTAGCGCAATAATTATTCATAAAAGGTAAATATAGCATCTGCCGCTCTCCTTTTGAACATAGCATATTTTTCTTTTTTTTTCTATTTTTGTCTTATTCTTTTTTTTTTCTTTCGTAATTCATTAGTAATTTTTGTTATATGTATATATAACAAAATTTATGTTTTTCTTTTCTCCTACTTCTTTTTTTTTATAAAATATATACAATAAGAAAAATATATTTATAATTTATTTTTAATGTATTAACCATTAAATGTTTAAAAAATTTTGAAACAATGAATAAAAACATGAATTATTTGAGTAATATTAATTGAAAAATTAAAAAATGTTGATTTTACATCACTAGAAATGTTCTGTAAAAGAAACGTAGAACACAGCCGCGGTTTGAAATTAAAACCTCTTTGAAGAAACTTTTAATTCTGCCTGCTCGTGGAAAACCACGGGGAATGAAATTAATTACATAAATTACACAGACGCGTATCTCGGATGCATCCAAACTCGTTCGGACCCTATCCTTCCTGCTCCGGTGAGAAATGTTACACTCGGGCAAAAAAGAAACGAATCCCGAGGTCAAGGTGTGTCTGGAAAGTGCAACGAGATATCGCATCTCGAACAGGGAACGCGCACCTGACTGGTTGATTTTTTTCGATGGTTTCAATAAATAACCTAATATTTATTTTATTGTTCTTTTTAGAGCAATGATTTTGTTAAAATGAGTCGCACATTTTTAAACCTCTGTATCTTTTTAACAATTACATTGTTATTTTTTTTTCTATATACATTTATTTGACTAACTAAAAATAAATAAGTTGCATGGCCTTATCGTAGGAGAACAAAGCAAAATAATTTTTTATCGAAGTTTACAAAAAAAAGCAATTTTCAATTTTATTAATTTTAAACGATTGTAACAAGCTTACGCGTATACCTATTTACCTTATATCTCTCATGTATATTATTACTTTCATATAATGAAAACACATTGGCAATAAACCTGAAAAATATTTCAGTAATAAACGGTTTTATTATCATCATATATTGCTGCATGACAGAAAAGATTAAAGTTTGGCGGATTTCCTCATGTACAAATATATAAAAAAAAAAAAAAAAAAATACAAACATACATCATATATATATCGATAGATAAATATTATTGATAATAATTAATAAATGGCAATTATGTATTTGTGAATGTAGTGCATTGATTTAAAGATAGTACGTAAATAACATGTTTTGAAAAATGTAGTAAAAAAGGGGGAAAAACATAAATTTTATTTTTATTTTTATTTTATTTTTACGAAGGACCCGCCTTTCAAGACGAATCGTAGTAATTAATTGCATTAATTATTATAAATCGTTACGCATGTAATACGCATGAGATTGTTGAAAAATGCAGATGTAAAAAGCAACATTTTTTTAGGCCAACCTTAATGGTGATCGTATAAAAAAGATAAATTTTCCATAGGCTAAAAACGATGTGGATTTGATGAGTGATCGTAAAATTGCCATTCGGGATAAAAACATGAATGAATTGCGACGAGAATTATATCGCTTCAACAATTATTATTCGTACGGTCCTTATTTATGTAAGTGACAGGTGCATAACGGATGCGGTGGTGCGTCAATGATAGAGCATACATTTGGTATTAATCGATAAAAACGTGCATGTTTATTTCACGAAATGACAACAAAATTGATCAATGCTTTAGCCACTTTATTCTTAGCATAGTGTTTAAAATAAAGACGGAAAAGAGGGAAAAGGGAAAAATGGAGGGGGGGGGGGGGGAAGGGAAGGAAAAAAGGAAAAAGGGGGAAAAATGCGGTACAATAAAGACTGCTGTTAATGTTTTTTTTTTTTTTGTTTTTTTTTAACAATCGTATTTTTTAATCGTATGCTGAATTGGATATTATGCAATTTATTGGAGCATACTTAATCTCATACTCTATTATTGTATTATTAATTTACTGTTTTTAATACCATGAATATTTAAAGATGAAAAAAAAACTACGCAAGAAAAAGCAAAAAAAAAAAAACAAACAAAAACGAAAAAAAAAATTACAAAAGAAACGAATAGGAAAAATCAAGAAGAAAAAAAGGAACAAACAAAAAACGAAAAAAAAAACAAACAGAAATTACGCTGAAACTAGGAGGACGTGCAAATGCGAGGGTTTTATTTTATATTTTCATAAAAGTGGCACACTTAAACGTACAAATAACTCAAAATGTTAAATAAAAACACTATACTGGATTCATCGAAATAATGAGAACGCCCTTCTTTATAATTTCCTGCTACGAATTTCCTGCTAGTTTCGGAATCATCGAACAGAACAGAACAAACATATAAACAAAAACAAATGGAAGAAACAAAAACGAACGGAAACAGTAGAAGAAAGAATAAGAAACGAAAAAACAAACGTAAAACAAAAAAAAAAATAAATAAAAAATATCCAACTAACGGAAAAGAAAACGAAAAAAAAAACAAAAAAAAAGAACTTAAAAGCGATAGAAAAACGAAGAAAAAACGAAGAAAAACCAATAAAAAACGAAGAAAAACGAATAGTAAATGGAGAAAAAAATAAACCAGAAAACAAAGAAAAAAAAACCCAAAAATTAACGAAAAAATGAACAACGAACGGAAGAAAAAAACGAAAAAAAAATCCTAAAAACGTAAGATCGATAGAAAAACCAATATAAAACGAAAAAACGAACGGAAGAAAACAAACGAAAAAAACAAAAAAATAAAGAAAAAATAAACAACGAACGGAGAAAAGACGAAAAGAATCCTAAAAACGAATAAAAAACTTAAGATTGACGGAAAAACGAATAAAAAAGGTAAAAAAAAACATTAAAAAAACGAACGGAAGAAAACAAAATGAACGGAAAAATCGAGAGAACAAACAAAAAAACGAGAAAAAACAGAACAAAAACGCAAAAATATACAACAAACAGAAAAGAGAACGAAAAAAAAACAAAAAAATCGAAAAAAAATGAAACGTAAAAAAGAGCAGAAAAACGAGTAAAAAAAAACAAAAATAAAAACGAAAGAAAACAAAAAAGGAACGAAAAAAACAAACAAGTTTTGTTTTCTTTGTGCATGAGGCATGCCGAAAACAAGGGAAACAATCTGTTTGATAATTTTCGGAAGGAAAGTAAACAAATAAGCAGAAACACGTATGCGCGCGCGCGTGTGAGTGTGTATTTATCTATATTTATATATTTAACTACTGCCTGCAGCCATTTTTCAAATAGTTTAAAACGAATCGTTTCTTTAAAATTGCGTAAACTTGTTTTCCTCATGTATACGCTATATTTAGACAACGTAATAATACAAAAGTGCGATAACCGCGTAGACAACGTCAAACAATGACAATACAAAACCGGCGCAGAAGGCACGCCGTGTCAGTGTTAAAGCCCGAGGTATAAAGGGACCTACTCGTATACATACTTTAGGCAATCGGAGCAATGAAATTCGCGGCTTGATTTCACCAATTATTTTCATCGTCTCATTACCTTCAAGCACGTCACTTTCTACATACATATGCGCCCTACATACTACCGTCAGGACTTTTTAAAGGATTTTCCCGTTTCCTCGAATTTTCGCGTCAAGTCAGGTGTGTGACATATAGCGCCCCTTTATATAAGCGCAGGCGCCACTTTATTGAACCGGGATTTCGTTCGTCCAGAACAGCGGCCCTGACATGGGGTAAGTAGTTCGCTTCCGATTTAATTTCCTCGAAAATCCACTTCTTAATTTTTACCACTTGTGAATCCCACGAGTCCGTCCATATATAAGCGCGAATTTATACGGGAAAGGTGCCTCGCCGGCCACTGGCCGCCCGAGCGTCCTTGCGATTGGCAATTTGGGTCCAAACTCCAAACGTCCGCGCGAGCTATATACTTGGTTGCACGTTCAAGCTTTCCCTGTATAGTTTTTCTCTTATATATAAGTGTATAATAAATAGCGCAGTCATTTTTTTCTTTTTTTTTTTTTTATCTAGATTATTCCTCGAATTACAATAGAAATGAGTTAGTGGTCGATAAGTATGTACGTATAGTGTTAAAAGCATATATATATATATGTATATGTATACATAGCGAATGAATCCTTTGTTAAAAAAAAAAAAGAAAAAAAAGAAATCAAAATTATTTTGATGAAAACGAAAAAATACGAGAATGGAGAGGTTTGTCTAAAAAAGATTAATTTTTGGCAATTTTTTATTTTTCTGAAATGAATACATTTTTAAAATATAAATTATTATTATGAATTGTTATTAATTTTTTTATTTGTACGTCTATAAATTTTAAGGCATAAATATTTTTACGACTGAAATGTTCAGTCTACAAGGTTTCGAACTTCGTTTTCAATTGCGTTGAAATATTGTTACTACGAAGAGTAATCATAAAATTATATGTAGTATAGTTGTCATAATCTTTTGCATTCTGTAAAACCCACTTTCATTATAAATGATTGAAAGGCACGAGAAGTGAAATATAAACTTTAAGTGAGAATGAAACTTTAAGAGAATTTATATAATTCTTTATTCAGTATTTCTTCAATTTTTTCGTATTGTCATTGTTATATGTTTTGAAAAGTGTTCATGATTTGTAACCACTGTTTTATTAAGCTATTGCCAATGGTTAAATTACAACTTAATGATGTTATAAATCATGAAGAAAACATAACGTTTAATAATTGTATGTCCTCGAAAAAGAGCCCCACTGAAATGAATCGATCAAAACTAATATGCGAATTTCAGTTACTATTAGCATACATATAATACATACATAAGTGATGTACCCATTTATCTTGAATGTTCCTACTATTGGGTTTCATATCTTTAAATTTATGCAATTTTCAATTTTCAGTAAGAAAATTGAGACTATCGGCAGAATGACGGCCATGACGCAGGAAGAAATCGTGGCCGGTGCTCGTACGGTAGCTCAAGGTTTGGAAGCACTACGGGTAGAGCATGAAGGTCTACTGCAAGGGTTGCAGTCCCAAGAAGCGCCGGCAGCTAGAGACAAGTCGAGCTTGCTGTCAAAAAATATCGAAATGATAGAGCTTGGCTTAGACGAATCCCAAGTTATGATGGCTCTCATGAGCCACCTTCAGATGGTCGAAGCGGAGAAGCAAAAGCTCCGCACTCAGGTTCGCAGGCTCTGTCAGGAAAATGCATGGCTGAGGGATGAGCTGGCAGGTACTCAGCAGAAACTCCAAGCAAGCGAACAGGCTGTAAGCAGAAGTTTACTATTTTACGTTGTATATTCTAAGAAAGCATCAATCGATTCTGATTTGTTAATTTATAAGAGTAATATTTCATTGCAAACAATTCGTTGCTTTTTATAGTCGTTGAATGTGTATTTGAATTACATTGTTCATACTGGGACAAACATAGCAGTAATTACAATGGAATTAAAAACAGGTGGCGCAATTGGAAGTTGACAACCGTCATTTAGAATTCATGGCCAACATGAGACAGTACGATCCGGATCCACCAGCAGATGATGAAAATGCCAAGGACCGGCCTAAGGATGACCCGGTTGTCGATCTCTTCCCCGATGATGAGAACGAAGAGCGAAACAGTAAGTGTATGTTGAAAGTTTTTTGTTTCTTACTTCTATATCATTTCTAATCTTTCGCTGATTATTTTAACTTTTGATATGAATTTATATAATTTATATAAATTTGGTAAGTTTTAATGTAAATGAATGCAGAGGTGTAATCCTTGCAGAATAATATTTTAGAATACGTTAATGAAATGTATTTTTGTTGAAAATTGAAAGAACGAAAAGTAAATATTAGGTTATATTGATTCCTCCCTGATGGCATTTAATATCACAGATATATCACAATATCTCAGTAATATTACATATATATCACAGAAAGCTTACATGTCCGCTCTGATATTATTGTGATATATCTGTGATATTAAATGCTGCGTGGGCTAATTAGTCAATAAAAGAATTATTTCATAATAAATCAACAAACTACTTATTTTGTATGATGCGACTATGAAATCGGATGTCGAATATTGATTTGAGGTTACGTTCTTGGCTGCAGAAATAACTGTTTTTTTGAACCCTTATGTTTTCTTTTTCTATTATTCTTAACTAATAATTAATTAACTTAATGCAATTGAATGCAACAGAAAATCGCCCATGAATAGAAAAGTCATTAAATGTGGTTGTTTCTGATATACATATAGCATACATTTCAAAAGAGTTTGTATATATTACCCTTATGTCGTAATCGTCTTTCGAATGAATTTCTTATCTGTATTTGGCGTAATTGCAGAAAATGGCTAGACGGTAGGCATTCAAAGATGCATTCGCCACAAGTGTACTAACGATTTTTTCATTATTCAAATTGTTCAAATGTTTTCATGAGAACAATATTATTGAAACAAATTAATATTCATTGATGTTAGTGTATATGATAATAAAAATAGAACAGCAAAGATTACCTTATTACAAATAAGGAACATTATTGACAAGTGAAGACTAATTGACTTGAAATCTGTTTGTGGACCCTGACTTCTGTAGCGATGTCCCCGACACCACCTTCGCAATTCGCACAGCAGGTGAATGCCGGCTACGAAATTCCTGCACGCCTGCGGACCCTGCATAACCTCGTGATCCAGTACGCTAGCCAGGGTCGTTACGAAGTCGCGGTGCCACTGTGCAAGCAGGCTCTTGAGGACCTGGAGAAAACTTCGGGCCACGACCACCCAGACGTGGCGACGATGCTAAACATTCTGGCCCTCGTCTACCGAGACCAGAACAAGTACAAAGAAGCCGCAAACCTGCTGAATGATGCTCTGGCCATTCGAGAGAAGACTCTCGGTGAAAATCATCCTGCTGTGGCAGCGACATTGAATAACCTGGCAGTCCTCTACGGTAAGCGTGGCAAGTACAAGGAAGCCGAACCCCTATGCAAGCAGGCATTAGAAATACGCGAAAAGGTGCTGGGTAGAGATCACCCAGACGTAGCCAAGCAGTTGAACAATTTAGCACTGCTATGTCAAAATCAGGGAAAGTACGAGGAGGTGGAACGCTATTATCAGAGAGCTTTGGAAATTTATGAAGCGAAACTTGGGCCAGATGATCCAAACGTGGCCAAGACCAAAAACAATCTGGCTTCGTGTTTCCTTAAGCAAGGAAAGTACAAAGATGCAGAGGTGCTTTATAAACAGGTTCTTACCAGGGCGCATGAAAAGGAGTTTGGTGCCATTGATGGGGATAATAAACCTATTTGGCAGGTTGGTTGAGTTTATTTTCAATATAAATAGTTACTCAATATTTTTATTTCTCGACATAATAACTTTTTTAAATTGAAATCAATGAAGAAATAGTTTTGTTCAATTGATATCAATATTATGATTCAAAGTTTGTATTTAACATTGATAACATCGATAAACATTCTCAAATTTTCTACTTTACAAGTTCAAATTGATCATACTCCTTCTACTAGTAATTTTTATTAAAGATGAGAGATATATACATATCTTTATATATTTATATGATATATTTGTCTTTTTATATCGCAGGTGGCTGAAGAAAGAGAGGAGAACAAAAACAGAAATAAAGAAAACGCCCCATATGGCGAATACGGAGGCTGGCACAAAGCTGCAAAGGTCGACTCGCCAACAGTTACCACAACCTTAAAGAATCTTGGTGCTTTGTACCGAAGACAAGGAAAGTACGAAGCGGCAGATACTTTAGAGGATTGTGCGATTCGATCACGACGGGAGGTAAATTATAGATTTTCTTCAATAAGCAATCAGTTTTTATATTTTAATCCCTTAAATATTCACGTAAACATTTCTTGGTCAATTTATAGAATATCATTCAAATTAACAAATTATCGAAGTTATAAAAGTATTGTACTAAGCTATTGTTGTCGGTTATCGAACCCGCTCGTAGCATAAGGAATTCCTTTATATAAATTTTATTGAGAATTAATAGGAATATTTAAGGGATCCAAGTTTACTGTAAATCATTGATGCGGTATGATCATCATCTCCATTATTCATTCATTCGTTTGCGTAATCATGTTTCCAAATGAAGCATTCGAATCAATTGACGAAAGAGATGTGAAACGTCGTAACGAACGATTTTAAATTTGGCAATGAATAAGCATTTCGAACATGGTAAACGACGTCGTTTGTTTTTATTGTTGCAAGCAGCTCGTTCAGCAGGTAAGTGACAAGCAAAATGCAAGAATACAAAGCGTATGCTCGATGTCAATGTAGTACGAGTTCTAGACGTAAATCGTCGCATGGAGAATGCTCAGTTTTCTGTATTTATACGTATAGCCGACCAGTGTTCTAGCATCATACTTCTGTACCGCAAAGCCGGGTTTTCGTACATTTTATAACAGTCGAAGTCAGAATCGCATTCGTTGAAACAGGTGTTAGTGGAATATTATTTTTTTTTTTTTTTTTTTTTTTTTTTTTTTTTTTTTTTTTTTTTTTTTTTTTTTTTTTTTTTTTTTTTTTTTTTTTTTTTTTTTTTTTTATTTTTTTATATTTTTTTTTTTTTTTTTTTTTTTTTTTTTTTTTTTTTTAAAGAACGTTCATTTACCTGGATTTTTTTGGTTTACTTATTCAAGTTTTGTTTTGTTATTAATAAGTCTCCTCTATGTGTATCGCAATGCTGTATCAAAAGAACTATAAACTGGAGGTAAAAAATTTTACATTCAACGAAACATCTTAGAACAAAGTAGGTGTATTTCTTTAGTCATTTCTTCGATCGTCATTTTCCATATTTCGATCATAACTTAATTTCTTTCTTCACCACGACAATGTTCATTCTAAAGGTCTGTACGAAATTAAGATCGCACGCAGAGAAAGTCATTATATGTAACTATCCTCGTGGTTACATATAAGTTTTTCTCCTCGGAAAAACTAAGACGAGAATTTCGCATTCACAGGCTTTGGAACTTGTGAAGCAGCCGAAGGTTGCTCAAATCCTTGGTGACGAGAAGGGGGCAAATCGTCGGGGCTCGAAGTCCAGTCTCGCAAACAGCGAACAAGATCAGCACGACGAGGTGAGTCACAAACAGTAACAGTCGATGTCAAATACCGTAATCCATCAGTTCGCACCGCATGTCAAGTAGTTCACCATTAGACGTCTACTATCCTTTTTCTTCTTTCTTTTTTGTTCCTTTTACGTTGTCCGGCTCCCAATTCGACCGATGTGCACAACGACTCGCAGGACACCATGCCGCTGGTGCAGAGGGCGATCCACGAAGGACAAACCGGTCACCACGAAGCTAGTCCTAACAAACCTGGCCTTAAGAACAAGCTCTTTAATGTTTTCGGGATTAGCTAATCGAAAGACTCCGGGTGTAGGTAGGAAGATGCTAAAGAACCGATGTTCGTATGCCAATGTCAAATTTTAATTTTTCCAAAACTCTCATAGATCGAACCAACGCGATTCTGTGTTCATTTATCTACGCGTATTGAAGTTCAGTGCTTCTAACAGACTGTGCATTTTACAAGGTATTCAGGATGAAAGTTTGTCGATGAATTTTATATTGTGAAAAATAGTCCTATACATGTAAGGTTTTAATGAATTTTTTTATTTTGTACATAGTCATTCTAGCTGTTGAAAGTAATCTTTTACGCGCATGAATTTTAAGCTATTTTTAAAACTCAGAGCCGATCTAAGTGTCGAATAACGCCTTAGGCCGAAGTCAGATGGAGTGGATTTCGCGTATTTAGCGGAACTCGCGGTTAAAAAAAAATAATTTTGCCTATGTCACATTACGCGGAATTTGCGG
>JAPYZR010000546.1:0-30363 GCA_030522945.1 Trichopria nigra | reverse complement strand
AAAAAAAAAAAAAAAAAAAAAAAAAAAAAAAAAAAAAAAAAAAAAAAAAAAAAAAAAAAAAAAAAAAAAAAAAAAAAAAAAAAAAAAAAAAAAACCCAAAAAAAAAAAAAAAAAAAAAAAAAAAAAAAAAAAAAAAAAAAAAAAAAAAAAAAAAAAAAAAAAAAAAAAAAAAATACTGTTGCACAAAACTATACTTTAGCCAATCTGGAAATACGGCATTCAACTATGGGGCACTACCTCAAATTCAAATGTAGAAAAAATTCTCGAAAGATTTCAATCTAAGGTTCTACGTAATATCGTCTATGCTCCGTGGTTTGTAACAATAAATGAAATCATTCGTAATGATCTACAAATACCATCAGTCAAAGAAGAAATAAAGAATTTGTATAAAAAATACACAAATAGGCTACAAAATCATCCCAATTAACTTATACATAATTTACTAAGAACGTCAATCAACAGTACCAGGCCCAAAAACATAAACTCCTACAAGATTAGAACAAATATAGTACAAAGTTATTCTCAATACAAACATTACAAATTGTTTTTTTTTTTTTCTGTTTTTCTTTACAAACTAAATGTTAAATATGCAACAAAACCAAATTATAATGCTCGCTGGAGTATTTCTAATCAAACATGTATCTCTATAGTAAGAATTTACTTATTGTCTCAAAAAGAGACAGATTGTAATAAATAAATCGGAGTTAAACAAAAAAAAAAAAAATTGAACCAAAGGACCAGAAGGTCAATGAATCTTGACTAGCAACTACGACAGTTTTATTATTGCGTTTCTTTGAAAATTGATGTGTTGAGTTGATTATATCATCATCAGCATCTTCTTTCACTTATTTACAGAAAAATCCTTCTGTTTGTAACTTTTGCGATATCGGTTTAACGATTTTATTCAATTATGTGCGCAAAGTGTACTTCGCGCACTAATTTTAAAGCTATTTTAAAACACTATAGTCTTCAAGTCTTTGATCCCTGATGGACGTTCTGCGATCCTTTGAAGCATCAGATCTGCGTTGAATATATAGCGACTGCAATTCGTGTCTCTGCACGAATTCCACTGCTATTATTAGCCTCTTTTCAATCGTTTCAATAATGTAAATAACGGTCACTACCATATTTCTATAGGTATATAGTGTACGAAACTGATGTTTTTGGAAAATCGATTTCTTCGAAAATTTAGAACCAGAGACCCTTAACCATTCCTCAGTTATTGAAAAATACATCACCTTTAGAAATTTTGTTTAACCTTAATACGTACATTGTCGGAAAGCCTAAATACGACCGGCCTTTACGTATTATGATTAAGGCTTATATATATATATAAGATATATATCCTTTTGATACACACATTAATAATTAGATAATATTATATTTTTGGATTTTATGGAATTTATGGGATTTATGCGGGATTTATGGAAGACTCAACTTCTTTCATAATATATATGCATATCACAATATATATTCACATCGGTACTTCTTTGTCACTTATTTCTAGATTTTTTAGTATAATTCAGAGTACTCTATAATATCTTATATACGAAAGTAAATGTAAAGCGCAACTCACGGATAACCACATTCCATCTTTTCATCATATGTTTATGTTCTATAAAATATTTTAACGCATCTAGCGCTATAATATATATATATATATATATTATTATTATTATATAACATTATTATAATATATATATATATATATATATATTAATTCGCCCTGTTTCTGCACTTTCAATTAACAACTATATATAAAGAGATCATGTTGCTCTCGGAACATACATCAAAGCATGTTTATGGTACTTCGTCAATTTATACTTGTTGGATTAAGCAATTATAATTGCGAATGAGCTGTTAGGAACACATTATGATTGTTTTTCTTCAGCCTCTCGAGCAAATAATAAAAATAATTGCTCCAAAGTCGACGACAAAATACAGAAGTCATTTATGAAATCGTACTTCATTTTTAATTCGTCCATCACATCGTACATTTTTTTCCACGTTGTCACGCTGGTTACATGATACATAAGATACCCCTATTATAAGAAGAATAACATAATTTGATGTAGTATATTATTCAATTCATATACCCCAGTAAACGAAAAAGGATTGGGAGGTCAAATTTTGGATCAAAAAGGATTGGGAAGTATTCATTGGTATGCAAAATGAATCCATCTTATTCATTCTGAATCCTTCTTAATCAAAATTTTCAACATTCAATCCTTTTTCTTTTACTGGGACATTTAATTTCAATCAATCATTTTCAATTATTATTATTTGTCTCTATTAAATTTCTTAATATACGTACCGAATTTTCATCGACGAGTTTGCAAGGTAGTGCATTTTCAAGATCCTTTTTAATATACTTAATTGTTTGATTATTCGAAAGTTCTGCGTTAAGCTTGATCTGAATGTCAAAACCGACACCAAATCGTTGCTTCAGTGCTTGACAAGAACCGATGCAAACTAATTGTCCACCAACCATTATCGCTAGTCTGTTGCAAAGTATTTCACACTCTTCCATACTAAAACACAAATTGTAGCAAAATTATGTTGCAAGAATCGACAATTTTTGTAATAATAAGACTTTTAAATTAGCAGCTAATCGAAATAATTTATATAAAAAGTCTGTTAATATCATAGAAGTACATGCCTGTGGGAAGTCAATATCACAGCTTGGCCACTTTCTTGGCAGGATTGTATCACGTTCCACAAAGATCTTCTAGCAGCTGGATCGATGCCAGTTGTCGGTTCATCCATTAATACCAGATTTGGATTTCCGATCAATGCCATCGCTATATTCAGTCGTCTTTTATTGCCTCCACTGTATGTACCGCTAGGTTGAGATGCGCAAAGATTTAAATCTGAAAATATTGTTCGAATCAGCACTATTTTCATATTAAGCATGCTGGTTAACATTAAATGACTGAAACATATCAGACATATTATTTTTATGATGGAATTCACTAGTAAAAATTGAACATTTATAGAAGTGTTCACGAAATGTTTTCTAAGTGTTAAATTTACATTAAATGTTCTAAATACTTTCCATAAAATTGAATGCATTCAAACCAACGGACTGAAACTTGATGTGATTTTAGATACTCAACGGTCATTTGGGCATTTTATCGCAAATGTATAATAAAGCATAATGTTTAATTCAATCGAAAATGTACACTATACCATCGTGTATCTACCTTCTAAATACTGTAACACTCATCAAAAATAAAAAATGTGTGCCCTTTGCTTCAAGTGCATTTAATGGACATTTTACTTGAACAGAATGAACACCTCGTCGAATGTTCAAAATCGGTTACAGTTTGCGTGAAATGTAAATTTCTACTCTTTAAGTGCAGCCACATGTAAAATATAAATATATTTGCACTCATAAATGTTTAGTGTACACACATGGACACTTCTCTAGGTCGTGGTATTAATGGCTCTCTTCACTCGAAAGATTGACAGTTTCGGCTCTTCGGGCCTTACTATATTATAATTAATTAGCAAAGGAGGCCTTCAGCCGCCACCACTTAGTGTTTGAGTGGGACATCCACAGTTTAAACGATGTGCGATATAAAGATAATGAACTTAAGTTTATCGATTATAGATTTCGTGTTACTTAAAATACTGAAAAAGACCATTTTTCAAAATTCGCCCGCCGAAACTCGACAAAGTATTCTAATAAATAAATATAATAAGAAATAATCCCGCCTGCGGATACACTTAGTGGTTACAAAATCACCTAATTTTGATACTATATTCAAAGTTAACAGATCGGAGCCTCATTACAAATGGATGTCGATTTTACGTAACATATTAGCATTTCCCCTTTTGCATTTTTGACACTGAATTTGAAATCAGTCGGAAACATTCGGAGTAACCAGTTATGTATGGTGTTTCCGGGTTACCTTCCAACAAGAGTTTCTAGGATGTCGGCGGGGTATGTACTGTATGAAAATCGAGACGAAAACAATGTTTTCTGCAATTATTTTATTAATTTAGTTTAAACTTACTTCGCAAGGGTAGGAATCCTCACTCGATCTATACTTGACGATGACTATATGTATATAGTTAATCGGATCATTGAGGTAGAATAACTTACCGACATTTAAAGGCGCAGAACCGTGACAAAAAATATAAAATAATAATAATGGAATATTTGATAAATGTATAATACTAACTCAGTCTGTTGATCCATTTTTCAACCTCCGACTCAGTACTTGCTTTTGGTATGCCACGAAGGCGAGCAAACAACCTTAAGTGGTCGATCGCAGTCAGGCAATCTATAATAGCATCGTTTTGTGGACAATAACCCATTTGCATCAGGTACTACAACAAAGTAAATAGTATAAGTGCAAATGTATGATTGATCAATTTTGTGCATCAAAGTCACCATACTATTATTTCCTAACTTTATTAATTTATAATAACAATCTATACGATTGGAATTGTTCATGGAAGTGTATGGACATTTAAAAATGCGCCAGTGTCTCTTTTACTTAGAAATCGCAAAATGATTAGTTTATAAAATTTATGACAAAGATCTTACAATCCATCGTAATATATACCAATTTTAGTATAGGGTTTATTGCGAATTACATGTACAAGGGATAAGATTTAAAAAAGTGTCAAAAGTGTGAATGCTTACCTCTGCACGATGTGTGCGTATATTTTTATCACCTAAGTACATGATACCAGTATCCGGTAGTTCTTCACCAGTCAATAATCTGAAGCTCGTACTTTTACCTGCTCCGTTGACACCCAGCAAACCGAAACACTCGTGCTGCTTGACACCAAAACTGATTTCTTTGACCGCTTGCATTTTGCCATAAGCTTTGCTTAATTCGTGAACTAAAAATAAGTAACTATTTGACCGTATGGTTCCATTGTCTCCATTTTCCATTCGATTTTCTAGAAGAGTGTTATTTCCATCTGAAATTATGTTCACCATTTAAATATATAAAGACATAAATAATATTATTATAAATTATCAAAATTCAATAATAGAATCAGTTAAATTTTTTAAAATGATGATTTTTTTAAAATTCATATTTAAATTGTATGTACTTTGAGTCTGAATCAACTGTTGATGAGTTCTTAGATTATTAATTTCAGCTGCGACGGCTAATTTTTCCATCTTCACTTGCTCGTCTTTTTCTTTTGTCGTCAAATGGGCATGAGCTTTACGACATCGCATAAACAGCGAAGGGATCACATTGTATTCCAAAAGTGCGAGAATTCCAAAGAAAATAAACGGCATTATGATCCAGTAAATTAAACAATTTCCAAAAGACGTGATGTCAGTACTTTCGAAGTAATCGATTCCATTCTCACATATTCCATTTGCGCACTTTAGTTCTGCAAAAGGTTACATTTTTCAATCTTATCTACTTGAAGGGTATTATCAAAGAATATATCGGATTAACAAATGTTGTGTATGGTTCTTACTGCAGCAATCAATTTCATATTCAGATGTATAATAGGAATAACACGGATTGTTGGCAAAGATCACAGAAAACTTTCGACACATGCCATTCTTAAAAGCAGTTTTATGAAAATCAATGTAACTGTGAATAATGCTGACATGTGGTATCGATAGTAATAATAATTTTTGAATTTTGTGCAACAATTTTAAATCAGTGCGCACGGTAAGCACCAATATATACATGATCCCATGAACTGCCACTGAAATCAAGAATAATATTTTATTTTATATAGTTCTAAACATAGTAAAAAAATTATCATAATCATTATTTGATATTATAATATTTATTCATTGTAGCTACTAGCTACACCAAAATGTAGTCCTTAGATTTGTTTATAGTGAAATCTCAAAAATTGAATTTCACACTGCAAGCAATTAAAAATAGAAATATTTACTATAAATGTGCAAATAGATTCTAATTAAAAGTATATATGTATATACTTATTCAGTCACAGCAAATATTAAAAATAATAATAATAATAATAATTATTATTATTATTATTTAATTTGAATTTTCGATTATTAAAATATGAACTGTACGTATAAGGCGATAATATTACATTTTGTCTGCTAAATTACGAAAAGAATACACTCTACATTACTAAAAGAATACAATAATTAAAATTATTTTAAATATTAAAAGACGCAGATATAGTTGTAATAGCAAAATTCCATTTTTTTCATTCATTTTCAAGCCGTAATATTATAATCGAAGAGTTGGAATTTTTTGCCTGTTCCCTACTATACTTTTGGGCATATGCTCTCTATAGAAAATTAAATACGGCGTATTTTATGCCAAAACATAGAAATAAATATAATTTTTTTCACTTTGAAATACCAAGAAAATTTCACACTTTCTTCACCATCGGTGCAGAATAATCATTCTGTAGTTTGGCAGCATATCGTTTGATTGAAATTGGTAAAAGTGTATGTACACAGATTTCATTGGACTTTTCGATGAGGTAAATTATTATTTTACTCTCAGCATGACCCAGGCAACACAACGTAGATGTTGTAGATTACTTTTTCCTTGGAGGTGCTTAAATCGAGTGACCTCGAAGCATGATATGCCCAATTTTAACAAGTTCCGGAACCTTTTAACATCATTCGAGATGCCATATTGGATCCGCCATTTTTAATTCTGAAAATCTAACGCCATATTCGAATTCAGCGACAATGCATAGACTATTTTTTGCAAATTTTCAAATGAAAAATCACCACTTTTTAAATGACAATGACTTTTAAATAATGAAAACAAAAAGTTCACTGTCAAACTATACATGAGTTTTGGGCACAGATGGTTTAAAAAAAACGTGATGTTTTCCTGCGATTAAAAAAAGAAAAGAAAATCATGTAAAAATGTATTCTTAAAATTTTCATGTTATTTTACTATTATAGTATGGAACGGGGTTTTCAATTAAACATTCCTACTACTGCAATTATATTACAAGGTTCGAAAATGAATTAAAAAATCCGAGTTCTTCTTCGTTACTGGTTAAGTAACTACACCGTACCTAACATTACATTTGTATGTTATTAATCAAAGCACACAATGTAGTTCCAAATATATTTATAATACTTACGAACGGCAATGAAAGCGAGATTCACTATGGTAACAACAGCTCCAATGCTTTTCTTCAGAAAACTAAATATATATACTAACGGTAATGCGTTAATTGCGAACATAATAAGAATCAGAGCTGTGAGTCCTACAAACAAAGAAACAAAAATGTAGTTTCATATTATAATTGTATTAATAGAAAATATTTTTTAAATTGTATATACAAATTAAAAAGTATTACGTAGTAAGCCGGCGGATGTATTAAGAGTGATTGAAAAATATTCATTTTGAATATAAGAAGAAAAATAATCAAGACGTTTGAATAATTCCTCAACTATATTCAATATGTATAAACAATCATACCTTATTGTAGGATCGTTTTGACAAGCATAAAGTTATATTATATATATATTTACACTAATGTGATTATTTATGCGTAAAACTCACTGATCTCTTTTTCCTGGTAAATATACAGTTCAGAAATCGTATCCATAGTTTTCAGACCTATCAGGATGACGGCAATCGCAATCAGGAAGACGATGAAGTCGAAAATGAACATTGTAAACCAGTATGAAATTCCAGTGACGCCACAAATACGTTGCAGTTGCTTCGCATTCGTTACATGTTCTCGCAATGGATGAATGACAAAAACGGCAGGAATCAGAAGAAGCACAAGTGTTAAAATGTTACTTATGGAGTAAGGCGCAGACTTGTAGAAACTAGACAACCATCTGACGGTAACAAGACGCTGTCTAGAGACTGAGATCGAATATTCGTCACCAGCCATTTTATTAAGCAGTGCATTGGACATCAAATTAATCGTTATAGAAACAGAGTGTGAAGCTGCGCTGGAATATAATGCGTTTGCCTTAATTACGTTTTGGCTTCTATTGAATTCGGCGGCTGCAATCATGTATTTGTTGTACATCACCACGTCATTTTTTCCAAAATCCAGCAGTGCTGAAATGAATCAGGTGAGACAATAAGACGTAGGTTCTATTAGCGTCATCGCAATATTTCGACCATGCAGAAATCATATAAATATTTTCCGAGCTCTACAAAAATAGATTGCAGTGACAGGATATACAGTTATGAAACACTGTTCAATTTAAAACAAATTTCTCATTGACTACCGGTAAAATATCATCGCATAATATTAAACGTCGAAATTCTTTCCAATTGTACTGTTTTCTGATTTTGTTTCGATTTAAATACCTTTATTGAGATTGGCGTTTGCATTGGCATTTGTTACTTTTGCACCAAACTTTTCACATATTTCTTCATATTTGTTGCCTAGTTGTCCGTCATCGCTAGAATACATTGTTTCTCCATGAGAATACAAGTCAAGATTTACTTTTGTTGGACTCTTTGAAGAAGGCGGAATATTCACTGACCCCATAGCCAACAAGTAGATGAGGGTAAGAACCATCTGTAATCCATCATATATTGTTACAAAATAGTCTGAATTTTAACATTTATGCTCTCGTTGATTAATGTTAAAATAAAACAAAAATAAAAACAACAAGAGAAAATAAGTCTATATGCATTAAATAGCGATTTAATTACAGTGTATATTTTATACACTTCAGGAAATGAATATAATTACTTACAATAAACAAAAGCACCGATTTATTTTGCAATGTATATACAAATTTCTTGGCTAATAAAGCAAATATGATCTGCTTTTGAAGTTGAAAGCCTTGCAACTTTTGCGTAGTATCCTGCATTCTGCGATGCGGTACTTCATCGTTCGTATCCGTAGTTACTCTGAAATGCAAACGGACTTTGCTCAAGTGCTACTTTCAAGCAATCGAAAATGTATTTTATTTTTTCGTATTTATACCCGAGAAGCTCCTCGGGTAAAAAACCGTCATTTGTACGTCCTCAGGAGCTCCTCAGTGTTGTGTGGGAGGAAGTGTAAAAATAGTAGGTACCTTAAAAAGACTTGTTCCAAGGTCATAAGTGATACACTCATTCCAGTAACTCCTAATTCTTCTTTTTCACTTTCAATTTCGTCGAGGATACTTGGCAATGCATTTGAAAATGGAACGGTCAAGGCAACTTTGCCAGCATCTTCTCTGATTATTTGGCTTCTTGGATCTATCTTTCTTCGAATTTCGTCCACATTACACCATGATTCTGTCGAAAGCGTAACTTCCATATTTCCTTTACCTGGGATGAAAGTATTTCATATAGTACATATGCATATAAAGTTAGATATTTTCAAAATTTGCGTGAATAGAGACACCTGCTACTCCTATCAAATAGGTCGGGTATGAATATCTGTTGATACTCTTCCCACACTAATTAGGACTGGACGTACATTGGATGTTCATATAAGGTTTTATATTCGATAACTTCATTGATTTTAAATGTTAAACACAAACGCACATAAAGAATTCGTACCTATAGTTCTTTTTAGATACATGGTTGATCCGTAACAACGCAAAAGACCCAAATGAATTATTGCAATCCGGTCACCTAAAATGTCCGCTTCCTCCATGTCATGTGTACTGATCAAAATAGTTTTCTCCCCTCTCGTTTTCTAAATCCCGAAGACGTAATTAGGTTATTATTATTAATAATTCAACAAGTAAATAACTATTCTAAGAATTTTTATTGAATTATTATTGAATTTTGTGTAATCTTCAATGCTTGTCTATATTTACCAGTATAATATCCCATGCCTCCCGTCTGCTTTGAGGATCCAGACCGGAAGTTGGCTCGTCAAGTATCAATGTCTGCCAAGTAAATATTTATAAATTTAGGTTAATATCTATCTGTCTGTAATACCAATGAATGGAAAAAAAAATTATACAATCCTTCATTCGCTAGCATGTAATGTAACATCATAGACATAATTATATAATTATAATTGTGCAGAAATAATTATTATACGCAACTTCTACATGGGCAGGCAAGGAAAACCATCTTTAAGATAATATTTTTTGTACACTTACATTTGAATCACCAATCATAGCCATTGCAAGGCAGGTGCGTCGCTTCTGACCTCCGGATAATGTCGCAGGTAAAGCATTACGTTTGTCACTTAAGTTCAATTGTTGCATCAGGCGTTTCACGTGATTGGTTATTTCTTTTTTTGTTTTCGTCTTATTTTTTAGCTACAAGATATATTCTCGATTACTCATTGCAAGCATATTAAAGTTTATGAATGTTGTATTCTCTAATGTAAGGTTATTAAAAATATGATGTATATTGTGCGAAGCGAAATAAATTACAACATTTTTTAAATATTCACACCTGTCCGAAAAAGTAGATTTGCTCGAAAACAGACAAAGATGGAAACACTATGTTTTCTTGCGGACAAAGGCTGAGGTCCTTCATATCAACTCTTTTTATGTTTTTTCCATTTATAAGAACAGTACCAGTGGTCGAACTCATCATACCTTCAGGAAAGTCAGACCGTCAGACATAATTATAATAATAATCTTATAATAAGAGTAATAATGACTCTTGCGTAAAATATTAGTTATAGGAGATACGTAGATTATTACCGCTTAAAATAGACATCAGAGTAGTTTTTCCAGCACCATTGTGTCCAAGTAATGCCGTAATTTGTCCCTTATAAAAATCAATCGAAATACCTCTTAAAGCTTGAGTTGTCTGAAATACAAGTTCGGTTACAATTCGTGAGCAATTTTTTGTTTATTATGATGTGAAACGTGGACATTTGATGAAAAAACATATGGTCATTTCTTATCAAGTTGCCAAATTCAATACTTCCATCCAATCTATACGGTATGCCGATCGAAGTAAGAAGGACAGGTTTAAAATTCAATTGATAAATACTTACTGCTTTTCTGAATAGACCCCTGCTGTATTCTTTTTGCAAGTTTCGTATTTGAATACCGGGCACGTGAGTTCCTTTAGAAATCTTCTCGAATGTTTGCCCGAGGATATCATCATAACTAAATTCATTTAATTCTACATCAGGGTTTCGTACATTGACAGATTTGCGCTAAAATTTTTAAAAGCGAATATTTTTAAAAACGTTAAAGCATAAATTACTCTATATAGTGGTGTAACTCACAACTGCCTCACCTGAAGAAAGTAGAAAAAGCTCTTTCGAGCGCCATATTTACCAGGCATTACCGTGTAAATATGAATGGCCAGAGCCAAATGTAGGCAAGCACCAAGAATACTTAAAATTATAATCATACCGGGACTTCCTGCCATTGTAAATGCCGGATTTTCTACTACGAAAAGATTCGACCATACAACTCCAACATCTAAAATAGTTTTAAACATTTTATCACAAGTCATAGGCATATGAAAAAGTATAGTTTAATTGTATTAACATTAATAATATTGTACTCACTCAAAGCTTCTTTACTATTGATTTCATCGAAAGTTCTCAAAATTAGCAAATTAGGGAACAATATTCCCAAATAAGGTAAGAACGCCAGTCCGCTGTTTGGCATACAAAAATATAACGCGCTTGTTCCAACGTATACAATAAGGATCACGGTCATCATGTACAGTGCTGAAAGCAACGCGAAAGAATATTATAAGTATACGTTTTTAAGTAATGTGACAATTAAATCGGTTAAATTCAGACCCTTTTACAACGATTATATATACTTACATTTTGAAAAGTAAGCCGCCAGGTGCATACCGAATGTGAAAAGATGTCCAACGTTCGAAATTAACATTAACCAAACTATAAATCCATTCCCAAAATACAGGAACGGATTGATATACGATGGTTGCTGTGATGTCATCAGGATGATCATAATTGGTATTAAGTATGTTAAACTCCATAATAAACTAGTAATTAACCAGCAGAGTAAATGAAGAAATGTCGATACTCCGTTCATCAACATTAAAATCTGTGAAAAATAATTCATTGATATGATTTGTTATAAATTCAAGCTGTGGTGAATGAGTATAGATTGGAGTTTAATCGTCATCCTTGCAAAATGAACTATTACAATATGTCATAAAAATAAATGAACTTACATTTACTCCTCCAAATTTTTCATTCGCCGGAAATGTAGTTTCAATACAGAGAGGAACGATAAATGCCAATAATGCAATACCATAAAATATATTCATTAACGCATTCTCCTTTGAGCTCGATGTATCGCGAGGTATATCGGGCATTCGTTGAATGGAAAACTAAATAAGATTTTATAAGCGAAATTAAACGACAATTATAACTAACATTTTATTAAATAAATTATATTTTATTAAACATACAGAATATATACATATTCTACAGTAATTATATTCAATTATAATTACTTATATTAACTTATTATATCAACATCAACCAAAATGTATATTCTAAAGTTCTCTATCGACGGTGTCTTATTTCATTTCATCGCTTTGTAAAAAAAGTACCGCTCTATACAAGTCGCACTTCTGTTAATTTTTCATACAATTTTTTCGCTTCATACCTTGAGAACAAAAAAATGTCGTAAAAAAATTATTCATTTGTTACGTTGCACATAAGTACTTGCGTGACTTTGCACGATGACTGTCGAAACAAAATTGATGTACAACAAATTCATTTGCCAAACTCAACTGCTTGCTCCAACAAAGAAATATTATATATATAGTTTTTATTTTTAATATCACTTGAATAATAAGCAGGAGATTATTATCAATTTTTGTTTAGTCAACGAAGAAAATAATAAATACTCTATACAAGTATCTATATAAAAATATAATAAATTCAAGATTAATTTATTGTTTACCGTTATATTATTTATTACCAAACATAATTCAAAATACATGAGATAATGTGAGGTCAAAAATTAACATTTTTGAAAAATTAATTAAAATTCAAATTTACGTTATTCTCTTAATTTTTGTCTGTATTTGGAAACAAGTATTAAAAATGCTCTGAGAAGAAGAGGATTCCAAAACCTGTTAGTTTTTCAAAATTAGCCAAACACAATTTGAGTCATCCTTATTTTTCTACTTCAATTGTATTTTTTTTAAACTGCATTTGAAAGAGTTTTAATTTTGGTGATTTCGATCTTATAATACAATTTATACACGAATAGAGAATAGGCAACCCTTTGTTAATAGCAAGGTTCGGTCAATTCTCTCAATTACGTTATATACTCTCTGCAAGTAATTTTCGAAACTCCTGACATTGAATTTTACGTGTTTATCTTGTAGAATTTGCAGTTTAAATAGAAATTGCAGTTTATCAGATAAAAGACAATTCGTTATTAGAATTTCATTAATCCTTCGAACATATGATAATTATGTCTTGGACAACATGAAGATATTTTTTTATTATCGTGTAAAAATTAAATCGGGTCGAAGGTAGGGGTTGAGGACATGAAAGTCGAACTGTCCGACAACGTACGTGTGTTCGCTCTCTAAACTCACGAACGAATAAACAGAATATCTTCTGTAACCTCTTTTTGAACATGCCCAGGCGTAACTTAGAACTAATTAGATGTTGGAAAATATCTATACCGAGTGCTTCACGTCGCAAATTGCCGTTTTTCCGCCCAACTTCGACTTTTTTTACTTTTTTTCATTCACTTTTTCCCAATTATCTCATGAACCAAACGTCCTAACAACGTTTTTATTATCAATTGTTGTTTCAAATTGGGTGTGCAGTTATACGTAAATACGCAATTAAAATTAATTACATACCTGAAGCTCCAAGGGAGTTTTTGGTGATACGACATTTATGAACGATTTATCTATACACGTCTGTAATCTTGCAAATAGATGATATGTGTCAGTAGGCCAGTAATAGTCCCCAAACTTAGTATTGTACAAATCCGTTGGAAAGTAAAATGTTGAACGATATGTATAATCCAAATTTTTTATAGGTTCTTCACCATCCACATTATTGAAGATAATTGCGTTAAAGTCATTGAACGTATCGTTAATTTGATGTTGATAGTAGACCTTTAATAATTCGTCTTCCGAAGAAAGTCCGATGAATTCTGAAAAATAGAAAGAAAAAAAAGAAATCGGAAAAAGGAAATAACCAATTTTATGCATACATTGGTACCATATAACAAATAACACAACAAAACAAATTAAATTAACTTATTATGTACAAATAGGTATCTCATATCCAACCTTTCGACCTCTACGAGACATCTTTTCAGAGCTTTACATCAAAATTTTTAACAAAATTCTTATCAATCGACATAACATTATTTATCTAGGCTTATTTAGCTTTTAATATATATTAAATCAAGATTTATTATTCTTCATGAAGTGATGATCAATGTACAATACTCCTAATAATTGAGTCTTTTTGCTGCTGCACTGGAATTGACAATTGATAATAGCAAAATGCTCTAAGACCTTATGCCACAGAAGAATTTAAAAAAAAATCAATTTTTTATATGAAATTACGTATATTTCGCGCGATTCCGATTTTTCAAAAAAAGTTGAAGGTGATGATTAACTGTAACATACAGAAATCCTACTTGGCTTATGTATTATGTATTATGGCAGAGATATTATAGAAATTGGAATGATATTAAAAAGCACCACAGAAATTTTTAAACGCGTTTTTCTCGAAACTATTTTGAAATCTGGCTTATCCAACATGACGCAAGATATTTTGGAACCGATTGGCTCGAAATTCCAACAGTTATCTTTTGATATAAACTCTCTTAGAGGGTACATATATGTAGGGTTTCTTAATAACAGCAACAACGGTAATAGTTATAAACAAAGTCGATTTTTCTCACGAATATTCTTAAAAATAATTCGTAAAAAATAATGACTTTAAGGCTATACGCACTTATTATTTTAATCTGTCTTTTAGTGTAATGTTGAAGCTTTTTTACTTATTAATTGGCGTATCATCATAGGAAAATAATCTTTAACGGCTTCATTAAAAAAATAAATAAATAAATAAATAACGAAGAGGTACACACATACGTAATTTTCAATTATTGGTCAACAAAAAATTTGATATTATATATGCTTGAAAAATTTTAAAATGGTGTAGATAATATCGATTATATTTTTCAAAAATGCTTACGAAACTTGGCAGGACATTCCGTTATCTTATCCACGATAGAGCTGGTAAATTCATTTTCTGGAATGTAATAGATTGTTTGCAGATTTAAGAATACCGTTTCTTCCATGGATTCTATTCCGTAATAGGTGTCACCGACTTTGTTTGGAAAACTTATTCCAGAATTATGATGACCTACGAACAATTGTGTCACAACGAATAGCAATATGGGTATCGGTATCTCGATTAGCAATCCCAGCTTCCAATGCCTCTTGCGTACCGTGAAATTCTTATACAGCAGCAGTAACAAAATCTTAAGCCACTTCATCTTTGCACTTATTGTCGCAACTACTTATTTTTCTAATTTGTCATGTAAATTCACCGCGGTCATATGTTGATTTACTACCCCCTACTATATAAGTGTATATCAAAATGAGCCAGTCCAGCGGGTCATAATATCAATAAATGCCAAAATGGAAGAATTTCTTGTCAGTGGCGTTCCCATGAAATTCTTCATACACCTATTGGAAACAAGCATAATGATTATTTAGAGTGTACAAGAATCCTCTATATATAGGGTTCTGAAAGTTTTTGGATTTATAAATCTCATATAACTTTTTAAACGGTAATATTTATGGAAGCTTCCGCATGTGAAAGTTATACATTTATAAATTGGAAATATCAGAACAAATGACGAAAAAGTTATCAAATTACTTCGCCTGACGCAAGGCGGGTGAAGGTATTGAATTTACCAACAAAAATTTTTCCGGTTCTTCGATTTTGGGAATTTTTTTCAAAACGTTATGGTTTCAAGAATGAAAGGAGCACGAGTATAAATAAATTTATATTTATGATATAAAATCAGCCACAATTTAGTCAAAGAGGTTTTCATTTATTTTACCACGTCTTGTCCAGCAATGTAGCACTCAGTATAAAAATATAAACACAACACACGGGCTCACCTTTTTTAGAAAGAGAAATCAATACCGAACTTTAACACTAAAATTTGACCACCAAATATTTCACTCGTAAACGTATATAATTTGTCTGCCATTCATAGCATACGTATGATTATAAAGACGGTGGTATAGTCTGCAGAACGCGCTTATCTGTGACCAATAATTTTCAACCGTTGTCCCTTTTTTTTAAACGCTATACCTATAATCATAACAAAGTGCTAATTTTAAGATATCACTCTGATCCGATCTTATCGATGCTTGAAGCTATCATATATCTTAAGGTACCTGGAATCGTATCACTGTATTATTATCTCTAATCCAAATTTTCGTACAGATGATGTTTTTATCAGCAGTACTTGGTATTGAAAATGACGCATTCGCGAGGTCTGATAATTTCGACACTATGCTTCCATCGCAGTTACCTGCAATAGACCGATCTCCTCGTGCGTTGTTTCCAAACAGCAGTTGCATAATCTAATATTTACCTCCATACAACACGAATCTAATCACGAAAATAAGTTGACCCGGTGTCAGTTACGTATCAGTCGTGGATTTGACATGTATAAAGCACCTTGCAAAAAGCTTTCTAATATGGCAGCTTTTTCGGATTTCGAAAAGGTGACAGATTTGTACGATTGAAACATTAATTGTCTCTAACGGATAGTATGTTGACATTGTCGGCACTTGAAAATTTGGTATGACGCTTATGAGGCTTAAATAAGATACTGCTATACCACGAAACTTATTTTCATTCCACCTTGAAATTTTTATCTTATTTTAAAAATATCTGTCAAAATCAATCGTTCTTTTCTCGAAAATAAGAACGCATATTGCTTTCATGATGTATTTAATAAGGTGTTCGGTAATATCCGTCTGCTCTGGGTATAACGCTGTTTTTTTTTTACTTTTAAAAATAATTACATTTAAAATAATAAAGATTGCTATATTATTTTAAATTCTTATGTAATTGTTTGAATAATGCATTTCCAGATCCCTTCGCGCAATGTAAAACTAATTCTATATGCCTACCTCCGTCCTAGCCAAAATACATTCTGAAATTACTCATCACTTTCAGGCTAACGTCGGGATTTATAATTACTTTTGAAAGATCTAAGGTAGTAAGTACATATTCTATATGAACTAGTAGACCTTGCATGTCTGAAATTATAAGAAACGACCATATCAGTATACTATATATATTACCGAGAAGAGGTAGTTCCACATATCCGCACTTTAATCTCTTCGTTTATGTCACTCTGTATCCGTAGATATAACTAGATAAGCACGTGGCGACACCAGCAAAACACTCACAGTAAATATAAAACAATCGGACGAAGGAATGTGCGTTTCGGAATCAGCTACTATAGTGGTATCGATCCTGTGTCTCATTGTAGATTTCATTAGACGATATATTGTTGGTTTATCATATTAGCACAATGAGCGCATGATTATATTATAAAACGTAATAAATACATATATGTCGGTAAAACTAGTGAACGAAATATACCGGTGATTTGAGACGTAGGCAGGGATCCGTGTGCCGTTCGATTGTTGTCTATTTATTGTTAATTGCTGTTGTTGCCACGTACCTGTTCGCGGGTGTACATTGACTATATAAACTATAGGCATACATGGAACCACCGCTCCAAAGCGATATCGGCCGGAAGTCAGGGTCGTTTATCATAATTTCAGTTGCAGACCCAATTCGACAATTATATACCTAATAATCAACAAAGCCCTATTAAAAAAAAAAAAAACAGTCGTGCAAAAAGACGTTTAAAAAGACGTATGAAAGGACGTGCAAAAGGATGTACGAAATTATCCGCTGAAATAACACGTCCTTCCATACATCCTTTTGTACGTCCTTATTTTAGATTCATCAATGACCATTTCGTACAGGTCATTTTCTTAATAGAATAAGAAGGTTGCCTGTATAAATCAACGATCACGATTTATTACATACTTATAAAATATATATTTCGTTTTTGTGCAGTTTGCCTTTTCTATTTTTGATTGCGTAGTAAACGACCTACAAAAGGACGTGCGAAAGGACGTACAAAAGGATGTTCAAAAGGACGTGCGTTATTATTTCAGCGAACAATGCCTTTTTTGCACATCTTTTTTTAAATAGTGGAGTTTATTTAAAAAATGAGCTGATAAATCGACTCGTATATATGGAAGGACTTGTACAATAAGAATTAGTACAGTTTTTGTACTCGTTATTTTCAACATTTTATCCTCTGTTGATTGTTACTTCTCTTACATCTATTATATACGGCCATTCTAACTTTATATATTGCTGTGCAAAGACAATGAAATATAATATATGTTCGATTCAAATGTTAAATAATTTCAATTGTTTAATCTGCGATTATATATTATATGCATTATAATCTCATCACTTATATGTTATTGTAACTTGGATGTAATTGTAATTTTATTAGTCATTATTAGTCATATGACTAATTTATGTCATGTCGTCGTATGACGATATCGTTTAAAATTATGGAGCATATTATACATACACATATATAATATATTTAATCGAATTACAAAATGTATCATTTTAATGGACTCATAATGCAAGCTACAACAGAGTACACTGAATGTTGGTAAACATTTTTTATACGAGCTTTTTCAAAAAGTCCAGGCGTGAAGAGTGTATACATATATAATGCAACAGAATTGCATTGAAAAACCACGTAAACCTGAAAGCTCGGTATATATATATTATTGATTTTCAGACGTCCACATCTGGTTAATTCACTTTCGCGCAATATCGAAGGTCAAAATCTTTCACAAACAGTACAATAACATTAATTTAATTCCGTGTTTTAAGGTCATAAAAGTATATTATAAGTATTTCAATAAAAAGTTAGCCATATATCTATAACGCTTATACTTTAATATTAATTTATATGAATTGAAAAGAATAGAGTTCAATTTATGTATTACATAATTAGCCCTGGTAAAAAAGTAGTGGATAGAATCGTATAGAATCGGGTTCAAATTCTAAAACCGGATTTTAAAGTAACGGATAGAAATGGATACATTTTCTATACATTTCTATCCGTTTCTTTAAAATCCGGATAGAATTTGAATCCGATTCTATACGATTCTATCCACCTTTTTACCAGGGAGACTATTTATATTCACGAATAAGTTTTAAAAATAATATTCTACAATATATATTACAAATAAATTAATTTTTTAACTCTGACAAATTTTCATTCCAATATATATATTTTCTTTTGTTCTGACGTCATTATCACGAAGAGAAAAAAAAAATCATTGCTTAAATGGAAAGCTTCATCCAATATATATATAACATATGAAATATCTTTCAATTGAATATGAACAGTTTTTTGTTTACTATGAAAGTATCATGGATTGAATAAATATTTTATAATATAATGGAAACATCTTTCATTGATGTGATGATAAGATGTTCACTGGGGCTATATTCAATGAATAATTTCATTGATACGATCCCAGTAAACGAAAAAGCATTGAAGAGTGCAGAGAAATGGTCAGAAATTAGATTGAAAATGATAGAGAATGATTCACTTTCATGAATGCTAATTATTCTCTATTATTTTCAATTCGGTAAGATGTGCACATATATACATATATTAAGTCACAAACCTTGTGATGATCACTCCTGATCGGGTATACCCATCGTTTGCGGGGAACTTTTTCTTTGTCAAATACAATTTGATTTTTCTTCTACTAACACTACGCAAACACTTGAAAGTTGCAACTGCGTGTAACCATTGTACATTTGTGCGACATAAGACATCGAATTCGGTTAAAGTGTCAGGCGAATGTTATGTTTTCGTAGATCCCCCACTCCGAGAACCAATATGTTTTATGTACATAAAAGATATTCCCGAAAATTTCATCGAAACACCATTGTATGTTTACTTTCGACTCTATATCAAGACTGTACCAAGCAATTCTTACAAATTCCTTTATGTGTGTCTTCAAATGTCTTTATATATATATGTATTCACACAAAAAATTATAATCCAAATTTTGTGTTATAGTATATTACTATTGTTTATTATATTAAGAAAGTGTCAATATTAACTTTACAAATGTGTGATTATCGCTGCATAATATTTATATTGTATGCTTATTATATTTTAAAGGGAAATATGTCAAAAATGTCACAAATTAAAAGCTTGTTTTCATTTGTATTTTCTGATTCCAACCGCAACGACAAGAAATAAAAACGGATTCATTAAAAAACGTGTTTAATCCGGATTTTGGGCAAAAATTAATTAAAATCGTTTTTAAAGGAATTTGACGTGAAATTCAATTTACGACCATGATGAAAATTTCAATGTACAGGAAGTGTACGGGGGCCCAAAGTACATCCCAAACGCCGTTGAAGTGTACCTAAGATGTACCATAACTGTAATTTGGACCAGTATACACTTCTGCGTAAACTTCGATTTTTACCAGGGGAATTTGTTGTTTTTGGAATCAAAAAAGTTCTCGGGTTTTTTTTAGACAATTTTAAATAAAAAAGAAACATGTTTCATTGTAATAATTCAGAATCAAATGTATACATGGACCATCTTCTGGACAGCTGCGATAATCCAGACGAGGCAATCGCGATTGTTGAAAGCGTTCGCGATATTAATCTGAAAGGAGGTTTCAAAATGCATGATGGGCATATAACGATTCACGACTTATGGAAGGTATTAACAAATACGAACTTATGGATTCTAAAACAGGTTTACGTCTCCTTGGGCAATAGGATTGACAAAAAGTATCGGATCTTTGATGGAATACAAAAGAAGATAAATGTTGTTTTAACATAAGTAACAGTCTCGTACCAATTAGCGATATTCGATCCGGTATACCCAACCAAAAGGGAAATATTATGAATAGTGACGATAGTTTTCGATCCTTTTGGATATCTTGCACCTCTCATAATACTTTCGAAAATATAACTCCAAAAATTTTGGTTGAGCGGAATCGGATAAGATGAGAGAATTCGCAAGCATACTCAGCGGTAGTATATTGGCGCTTTCAGACGTGTCTTGAAGTACAATCCGTGTTTATAGCCGCAAAGACACGCTTCGCCCCATTAAAAACTGTGACCATTCTTCGCCTCGAATTACAGGCTGCTGCAGTCTCAAGTATAGACTCGCTAAAACACTAATGAACGAGCATAATTTTAAAGTGTCGCGGCGTGTGTTTTGGTCAGACTGGCGCAAGAACTTTCGTGGATCAAAGCGAATGAACGTAGCTTTCAGACCTTTTCGTATCTCACCGTTTAGTGGAAACAATAGAGACATCACCTGAGGAATGGAGGTAGATACCTTCTGCCTCTAAACCCGATCAGACGGCAAAAGAAAAAAAAAGAAAACGTTTGTGGGTCTAATTACAAAGGAACCGACATTGTCTTTGCCCGATAGCATTAATTTTTCATCATGAAGCAAATGTCTGCTTGCAATTGATCGAGTTTTGGTTTCTGTAGAGCGATGAGCAAGATTAGGTGGTAATCTCGCGAATGAATTTGACGCTTCAACAAGCACAGTTCGATATTAAAGCTAGCACCATTCTGATACGGGCATCCTTCGAGCGAGAGGTCGTGTAGCTGATTCAAAAATCAAAGATTTCAAAAAGGAACCTATAATATTAAGACGGCTCTAACCCCGAGGTTAGGACGCCACTTGCGCCCGTTTAGTTACTGCGGAGTACACTATTTCGGTCCGATGCAAGTTAAGATTAGGATCGAGACGTCGAGAGAAACGGTGGGTGTATTATTTACGTATCTCACCGACGACAATGGCGGCCGTACAATTACGCCCTTGTACTCAAGAAAATTTAAAAATCCTGCAACTTATATAGTTATAAAGTAACAATTGATTACAATATCTGGCACGCCGTCTCCTAGTCCACTACATTCTAAAGATATATATCAGATTCTGACAAGAGGCAGGTTGACTTTTTGTCGATTAAAAATACCTCCTTTGTAGAATTTCAAAATCCCCAAAAAATAAAAATTTTCAAAATCCTAACATATCTAGAGATCTTTAGAAGATTTAAGTATGTACGAATAAAGAATGTACCAATAAAAATAATTTCGAACCATAGATATATACCGCCGAATTATTTAATTACTCTAACCTACCATGAGAAATAATAGTCCAGACATTTGAAAGAATCCTTTCGTCAATATTTATTCGATATTGTTCTGTAAGCGGTAGGTCAGTAGCGCACGAATACCGTGCCACAATTCTAATTCGTTCGAAAGGCATAATGTTATCACATTTTATTAATACGTATAGAAAAACGCTTCTTATTCACAAATAGCATTTGAAAATATAAAGCATGTTTTATTCTTCTTGGATAATTAAAGTTAAATATTCGTAAGAACATCGAATACAATATGTGTTATATAAATACTGATTCTCTAAATGAGAATTCGTCTGATTTTTATAAAGTACAGTATATTATTTTTATACAAATTTAGTGCCCTCAAATCTATAAATAATATAAATTAAGTAGAAACCGAAGTGAATAATACAAAGTTACTTAATAACTGCATTCACAAGAAAAGTGAAAATATCGAAACAGTTTTTAATGTTATGTCGATAAAAAAGTGAATACTCTTAGTGTATAAACTTTTCATCATATTTTTCCGTTTTACAATGCGAAAACCCCCTCTGTTGACGTTACAAATGGACTTCAATCTTTCAACCAACTATTTACAAAATTGTGTTTCACGGCACCATTGTCCTTTTTTTTTTTAAAGGTTACGTCATTTATGCTTCGATACTAATAAAATATTTAATATGGTTAAAAACTTATAAATAAATAAATTAATTAATCAATAAATACTGCTTTGAAATTTTCTTAAGAAAATACGAATACGTCAAGTTCTTAATAAACAGTTAATTCTCGGACAATGTCTCACTTACAAAAAGTATAAAACTTTTTTCTGCTTGCATCTAACCTAACCTTTTCAACTCTTACAAAGACGGGTCACCTGCATATTCAAATGATAAAGGCACATCTGCTACATCTCAAAATATTCTAGCGAGCATTGTTGCTTCTGTATTCTCCGCGTATTTACGTACCAGTGATCTTTGGTATCGTCAATATTCATTCTCCTCTCTCTTAATCTCGTGATTAATAAAATAAATAATAATCGCAAGAAAATTAATTACGTATTAAACTATACTATTCCATCGATTTGCGCAAATGACCGTTTAAACTCGTCACTAAATCACAGATTCAGTAACATTAATCTGCTATATCACATTCAGAAGAGCGCCAAACTTTAAACGATCGGTATTCTCGATCGCCCTGGCGAAAATCGAAGCGCGCAAATGTCTTAATGCACAGTCATATGGCACTTAAATACGTGCAAGTCTCTTTTAACGCCTAATAAAGCGCGACTTAAGAGCGGTTTTGGACATCGATTGTAACCGTAGCAGTATTAACGTCTAGCGGCTCGCGCGAATTGCAAGAATAACTGTTCCAAAGTCGCCGATAATACGCAAAAATCATCGATGCAGTTGTACGTCTCTCGCAATTGCTTCATTACGTCGTACATTTTTCTCCACTTGGTGGTCCCGTCGGTGACGTGGTACATTAGGAATCCCTGTCGCGATAAAGAAACACATCATTTAGATTATTTATTCGTATTATATTTACGAAGCTAGTAATTAAAATGTTTGCACTTGCTGGCAACGCAATTGTAAACACATTAAAAAGAATTGATTGACAATATCATTCCAACAAACGAAAATGAATGAATACTCCATCCCATTTGTGCCCAATTTCAATATATGGACGAATTCATACAAGTTTTAATTTTTTTATTATGAGGTAATATAATATACTATACGAAAATAAAACCGTTTATTACTAAAATATTTTTAATGCCTATTGGCATTATGCTTTCTATTATTTAAAACTTTAAAAGCAATAGTAAAGTAAATTGAATAGTTTCGATGGGAAATTATTATGAAAGACCGGGGCTCTACATGTAACTTATAGTACTAAAATGTGGAAGTTGTACTGTGCAAAATTGTAATCAAAATTATGTTCTGTTTCAACCCTATGTAAAGTTAATCCGGTACATTTATCTTCAATATTCTTTTTATGTTCCTTTATTCTTGTCTCTAACCTTCTTTCTAACTCTTGTCACAATGGAGGCACCGTATTTGATAAATCACGTTATAGTGTTTTAATATGGGTAGTTTATTTGGGCAGTGGAAAAAATTCCGAAAACTCAGTTCAATTTTCGGCATTCTTTCATTTCGGTATTTTTGACATGAATTAAACATGACATTTACAGTTACTTTCTGCACTTCCGAACTAAATCGAATTTATCATAACAAAATGTAATTCGAAAAAGACACAAATAGGATTGAAATTCTTCAAATACTTTTGAATTTGTTGGGATAATCACATTCACTTGGGAATCTGAAAAGTTTACAACAATCAGAAATCAACACTACTCACCATATTTTGATCGACTAGATCGCAAGTTAACGAACTCTCGATGTCACTCTTGATTCCCTCAATTTGATTATCGGACTGTTCGGGATTCAGTTTGATTTGAATGTCGAAACCAGCGCCGAACCTTTGCTTCAGCTCCTGGCTTGGTCCGATGCAAACTAACCGGCCACCGACCATTATCGCTAAACGGTTGCAAAGGGTTTCACATTCTTCCATACTAAAAGTTAAAAAATTACCGTTGAATGGCACAGATCTGCATGGTGCGTTACCGCGCGTGTATACTTAACAAAATCGGAAGAATTACCTGTGCGACGTCAATATAACAGCTTGTCCACCAGCTTGACAAGACTGAATCACGTTCCACAGGGATCGCCGAGCAGCTGGATCGACGCCGGTCGTCGGTTCGTCCATCAAGACTAGATTCGGATTCCCGATTAGTGAGATCGCTATATTCAAGCGCCTCTTATTGCCTCCACTGTATGTACCGCTTGGCTGAGATGCGCACAGATTTAAATCTGAAAATGATTTTTATACATATAACGTACCGCAAACATACATCTATGCATAATACAAGGAGCGTTCATAATTCAATGTTATCTAGATAAAATGTAAGTTTGCTATTTAATCGAAGGTATGAAATTTAAGTGTAATATGTTCACTAACTTAGTCTGTCGATCCATTTCTTAACCTCCGTTTCGATCCGTTTCTTGGGTATTCCACGAAGGAGGGCAAACAACTTCAAATGCTCTTTAGCATTCAGAGATCTTATGATGGCATCATGCTGCGGGCAGTAGCCCATTTGCATCAAATACTGTAATTAAATAATGTAAAATTAGACATACCAAAATACCGCGTGAATTTTACTTTTATTTATTGACCGTGACCGATAATGTAGCAAGACTACCACAAATTGAATTGAAATTTACACCGTCAACGTTCAAGTAATCAAAACAATAATGAAGTGTGTTGCATTAGTATTGAGAGAGATAACCTTTTAATAAAATGGGAGTGCAAAGATACTCACTTCGGTTCGATGTGTTCGTATATTTTTGTCGGCTAAGTACATGGTGCCGCTATCCGGTACTTCCTCGCCCGTTAAAATCCGGAAGGTTGTACTTTTGCCAGCCCCATTAATGCCGAGCAACCCGAAACACTCGTGCTGCTTAACGCCAAATGTAACTTCCTCCACCGCCAATACGTGACCGTAACCTTTACTCAGCTCGTACGCCAAATACAGATAACCGTTACGTTTAGCGTTGGCGATTTCGTCTGCCACGTTGCCGTTTGCAGGAGGTCCTTCCGTATGATTGTCCGTATGATTTTCCGTATGATTTTCCGTATGATCTTCCGTGTGATTTTCCGTGTGATTTTCCGCAAGAATGACTCGTCCGTCTAAAATATTATCCGTCCACGTTTAAAAGAAATAAGAACGATTTACGAGGTAAATTAAAAAATTTGCAATTTATCCAACGTACTCTGAATTCGGGTTGGACGACGACCTCTCGTTTTGTTGATTTCGTGGGCGACGGCGCGCTTCTCTGTCTTCACCTGCTCATCGTAATCATCTATTTTGAAGATAGGCCGATTTTTCCTCCACCGCAATAACAGTAAAGGTATCACTTTATATTCGAGAATAGCGAGAATGCCAAAATACAGGAACGGCGTAATTGACAAGTAAATAATGCTGTTTCGTAAAGACACGTCATCATTCTCTTTGAAGTAACTTATGTGATTCTTGCATTTTCCATTAAAGCAGTCAAGACCTTAACAATGGAACGGTCGTCATTAATGTCTTCGGACCGAATATCATCCTTTATTTTTATTACTACTTAAAATGAATTCACTTGATTTTTTTTTTTTGTTAACTTAATGAATGAATCGAATTGAACGAATAAGATCATTACAATCGATGAAGTATAAAATTATATAAGTGGTTGATTAACTTTTAATATTTGTAGCTGGAAGATATCTTTAACAGATATATCTTTAACGTATACACAACATGGGATTTTTCAATTACTGATTACCAAATCTTACGAATGACAAAATCAACATTACTTACCGCAACACTCGTGACCATTGCGGAGGCAAATTACGTCAATAAAGATACTGGGCAACTTTCGACATATGGCATTTTTATTAGCAGTCGTGTGGAAGGAAACTTCGCTTTGATACAAGCTGACGTGCGGTATCAATAAGAAAAGGTACTTCTGAATCGAACGTAGCGTTCGTACCACTGTCGTGTCCAGCGCCTGTCTTAGAATTCCCATGATCATGTCGATCGCCACTAAAATCAAATTTGTGTATTATTGGCCTATTCCGTTGCGATCGTTCATTGTACGACTCTTATATTACATCTTAACTTTATCCGGTGGTAATTAAAAAGAAAAAAAAAAGAAAAGAAAAGTAACTATCTCCCTAATATACATTATATGATCGCAGTTACTCTACGTATTCCGGATAAATCCGTAATAGAAACATAAAAACGTAAGAAGCGGTAAAAAATACATTAAACGTCGACATTTATAATGTGACGTATTTAACTTACCGCAGCCAAGAGGCACAAGGTTCAGTATGGTAACGATATTGCCGGTAGTTTTTTTGAAAAAACTAAATATGTACACAATTGGCAATGAATTGAGTGCAAACAACACAAGAATCAGAGTTGATATTCCTATAAGCAAAGTAATAATATTTTATTGAATTAACACTTATCTGTTTAAGGTTGAAGTAATAAATGAGCTCATTTGTTACTTAATAATAACAAATGCATTCAAACGTACTTTGTCACTTTTTCGAAAGATTGTAAAGAGTTCAATTGCTCATTATTGTTATATCCATTGTTGCGTTATATCAATAATGATCAATAATGAACCATTATAATGATTAATAATGGCATAAACTTACCAATTTCAATTCCTCCGTACACCCGTAGATCCAAAATGGCATCCATACAGATGAAGCCGATCAGAATGAGTCCGATCATGACCAAAAAAATGACAAAGTCAAGGAGGAACATCGTACCCCAGTACATCATTCCGGAAACGCCGCACATGCGTTGCAACTGTTTCACACTCGCTATAGATTCCCGTAAAGGATGAATTACGAATAAAGCAGCAGCAGGAAAGATGAAAAACACGAAAACGAGACTCGTTCCTGTTGCATCAACTTCAGCGTTTACTCGCGCCTGAAGTGGATCTAGGACTGTAGGAAGCGGTTGAAAGGAGACCGAGATCGAATAGTCGTCACCAGCAGCCTTCTGCAGCAGCGTGTTGGTTAATAAATTCAACGATATCGGAATGCTGAGCATCGCTGATCTTGAATAAAGAGCGTTCGCTTTAATTATATTTTCCGTTTCGTTGAATTCGGCCGCAGCGATCAAATTGTTCCGATACATCGCCAGATCTTTACTGCCAAAATCCAGCAGGGCTGAAAGAATCGAGAACTTTAAATTATTTATTTATTCACTTATTTCAGAAATTCTAATGATAGCCCTTACAATAAACATTATAAAAATTATCCATTCTCTAGTTCTAGAAAGATTAGTGGTTCCAATATCTGCAAATATGTGATATTAGGAAATGGTATGAAAATTCAATAAATTAAATTTTCTCGACCCTGTGTAATTCAAAATTAAGTTAAAACGAGACGTGGTGAAACGGTCACTATAAGAAAAATGACAATTTTAAATCATGTAATAATTTCACAAAGATAAATAATGATTTAACAAAAAAATTACAATGTAACGATTTAACGAATCGTTACATTTTTATTATCTCTGTTAAATTATTATATTATTTTAAATTGTCATTTTCTTATAGTGACAGTTTCACCACTACTCGTTTGAACTTAATTTTAAATAGTAAGAAACATTGGAACGACTTAAGTCTTTCACTAGTGAATGCAACAAACGGTGACCTAACAATTGCAGCCAAAATAGTACGAGTGATGACTGAGTCATACTTTTTATGCAGCTAAGCTATGGTTGGAAGATGAAAATCAGGCGAAATTGAAAAATAATCATGGTCTTAATAACTTTTGGGACGATTAGATTTATAAAAAGTACCTCCAACTCCAAACCAATCAAATGTATATATGATAAAATCGTAGTGAAGAACGATAGGAAATCCTATTATGTTCATTAAAATACGCCATCCCTAGTAAAAATTGAACGCGATCGAAACGTGAAAACATTCCAATTCACACTTTAACTGTCTATTTAAGCGTGAATTGAAACTTTTTCACTCTACAATAGCTTTCCATTTTTCACAAGGGTTAATTTTAAAACTCACCATCAGTAAGGCTGACACTTGCATTAGGCGTTACCACTGTCCCGCCAAATTGCTGGCTCATCATCTTATATTTTAGGCCAAGAAGTTCGTCTTCGCTCGTGTACATCGTTTGTACTCGTGGATACATGTTAAGTTTCAAGTGCGTCAAAACTTCCGAAGCAGGAGGAATATTATCCAACGTCATTAATAAAATACAGAGTATAGGAAGACACATCTGTAATGAAATTAAATCGAAAATAAATTACTTATTAAATATTCCAATGAATAGAAGAAAGATGTTTTATATCAATTAATACAATTAATAAAGTCATATAAAAATTTCAAAGTTAACTTAACTAGTAACTTACAATTAATAAAGTCGTTGATTTATTGTGTAAGGTATAAGTGATCTTTTTGGAAATTAGAGCGAGAAGAGCCTGTTTCTTCAGTTGAAACCCTTTCTCCTTCTGCGTGGAATCCACAAATCGTTGGTAGGAATCAGTGTCGTCGGAATCCCTTGTAACTCTGTAATAGGAAAATGATTCATTAGCTCTTAATCCGACACAAAATCTATTGATTTAAGAAATTTAAGGAAAAGTTGATTCATAGAGTTGGCTTTTTCTGCAAATTGTCATAAATGTAGATTTATCATTTCTAAAATCGTATTGTTTTTCGCCACGTTTTATGAATGCTTTTAAATACTTCTATTATTGCTAAGGATAGACAATGGAAGAATAAAAGAATTGTATTAATACGGACAATAAGCTGAGGAGCTTACTTCAAAAAGACTTGTTCCAGTGTGATGAGCGAAACGCTCATTCCGGTGATTCCTAATTCCTTTTTCTCGATTTCAATTTTGTCGAGGGAATCTGGCAGTTCATCGGAGTACGGAATAGTCAGGACGACTTTGCCGCCGTCTACGCTGACTACTTGGCCTCTCGGATCAATGGCGTTACGGACATTTTCCGGAATGCACCAAGATTCGGTTGAAAGTGTAACTTCCATATTTCCTTGACCTAACACAAAAAGGAGCAATTTATTGTCTCCATATTATCATTAAAAAATATATATATGTATTTATATTCGAACGTCAGATTTCTGCCGTTACATAACCTGCAGTTTAATTACATTTTAAGACGGTATCAGAAGGGTTTGCATAACGTACAGTAAAGAATTGAAAAATCAAAATTTACGTTTCACACAAAAACTATATACAATTCTGAATATTCGAGAAGATATACATTATGCTACAGTAAAACGTCCATTAAATACACGGACCGTAAAGGATATTTCTTTTATTTTCGATAACAGTTAGGTGCTTTGAAAGGAGAACACTATGATATTGTACACTTTCAAAGAAATTGACAAATATTATACTTTAGTATATAAATAAATGAACACCCCGTTCACACCAGACAAACGCTTATCCGAACATCTCTTGGTCGTTGGAAAACTAAAGTCACATTTAAGTTTCTCTCCGTTCGTTTATATGTCATTCAAATTCATTGAAAGCATTTAGGAGACTTAAGGTGGTTCCCTTCAAATCAACTTTTCTTTACAACATAATGAAAAAAATATATGTCGTTTATTAAAAATCAAAGAATATTGTGGTATTTTTTAAA
>JAPYZR010000545.1:0-30364 GCA_030522945.1 Trichopria nigra | reverse complement strand
GTTTTATGATAAAAATGTAGGTTAAAAAAAATTAAATCATAAAGAAGTTCCCGAACACAATCAATTGCATAGTTCAAGTAGTAGTTTTACATCAATTGCTGAAGATTTTACCATGTAGAAGACCCCCCTCCCTTTCGTTCCTCCTGTGTATACGGAGTACGGGCCAATCGAACTCCAATCAAATATTAACATTTGTGTATATTGATTAATGTATTAAAAATATAAACGATTAATATTGTAAAACGCGTTCATACACTAGTCTTGATTAAAATAATAATTTATTAATTTCAGAAACGACGGACAGCGTGAAACAAATATTTCAGTTATTTGTATCTACTTATCCAAGCACTTACTTCGTTCGAAGGAAAACGTACGAATGTACTGAATATTTATTGCTCGTACCAGAAGATCGACAAGTCATCAATGCGTTACGAAGGTTGTAACATAAAGACTACTTGAATCGATAACATTTTTACTTAACTATTTTTGTAATCTTATTTTGTTGCGACGTGTGGATAATAGTTATTTAAATTCCATAATTGTATTGAGTATTAAATATAATATGCCAGTTTCATTGGCAATTGGAATTCTAGTCATTGTTTCATCAAATTTAAGTTTTAAAATTTAATAAAAATATCATTACCAGAATACCAGTGACAATATCCACCACGGAGATTTTAATTATTGTTGATTCGAATGTGACAAACAATTCGATGTTATTTGACGTTGAGCTTTATGGGAATTCAAATGCTAATTTGGTTTGTCGTTCGGCAATATGGACTCTTTCAGAAAATTATTTAGTACCTCGGAAATTCAAAAAGATTAATAGGTAATATTTTGTGCAAGCATATAAAAACGTTCTTAATCATCCTTAAAAATACTATAAATGGCATTTTTTCAACATTTTTCATCTATTGTTGAAAGCCTATACATTTTCTAAAAGTATAAATCATCTCGTACTTTACGTGTTATATGCTCTACATCCCCTGTCAACTCAAAAGTTACATGGATATGGAACGCAAGTCCGGCATTGTGAATTTTCAGGGAAGAACGGTACAAGCATCAGCATGTTACAATCCTCCTTTAACATATCTGAGTACGACCTACGAAAATACATCAATTGATGGAACGAAGGCCCTTATATTTGATGCTAATAGTGGTACTAAAAAATTCAATATTTGAAAAAAAAATAACGAATCATAAATAGTAGCATATTTAAAAAGTCCAACTTTTAAATTGTATTGCAGACTTCGAAAAAGATGGAATCGAAATGCACTTTTTTATGATAATTGCAGAAGCATTAAATTTTACATGGACTATACGTAAACCTCTCGGAAACGACATGTAAGTAAATCATGTTGAATACAATTATTACATAAGATGAAAACATTTTAATTACTAATTAAAAAATATTCATTTGCCTTAAATATTATTCCACATGTACATTTAGATGGACTGATAATACAGTGGTCCGTGACCTATAAAACTAAAAATAACACAGTGTAATTAGAGCATTCCATTTTTTTTTGCATTTTTAAAAAAATCCCGAACATTTCGAGTTCCACAGGACATCCTGAATATCCCATCAGGATATCATCAGGACTTCCCCGTGGTAGACAAATTTGTTAGCTAAAAACCTTCAGAAAATTATTTACGAGTATAAGACATATCTGTGAAAAGTACAATTTATGAACATTGTGCTAGAAGCAATATGAACACCTCAAAAGTAGAATGCGGTATAATATATCAAACAACTTTCATTCAAATTTTTAAAAATATGATTTGAATGAAGAATACAGTCATAACAGCATTTTCAACTTGAAGTAAACAATATAAAAACAAAAACTAGTAACAAGATGAATTATATTCTATTATTACTTTTATATTTTAATTTTTTACTTCATTATAAATAAATTTTTGATAAAAAAGGTGTATTCAAAATCGTAGAATATTGATAAAAAATAAATATTGTTATTAGGTTTGGTCGAAGAGAGAATTCTACTTGGAAAGGAGGAATGCTTGGACAACTCGTGCGAAATGAGGTATAACCACTTTTTAAAATAATTGTTATGAATCTGGTTAAAAATTTACATATTATTTTTGATAAAATTCTCGGTACTATAATGAGAAACAGGATCAAGTCAAATACCACTAATGAAACAAATGAAAAAGTGGTTTGGAACCCACTATATATAAAAAGTAGGGCCTGTTTGTACCAGAATAAAAATGCAAACACCAAAAATTGAAAAGAAAAGAAAATGCAATAAGATAGATCTATAAAGTAAATATTTATATATATGTATATATTTATTATACTGGTGTGCTGAAAAGCGGTGGACGGTGGGGTATAGTTTCCTTCTGAAACAATACATGGGTACCGCATTATTTTTTTTTTACTATGTACTTTTTGGAAAATAAGCCACGAATATCTGATTTTTTTAACGTTTTAGGTAGATGTGGCTTTCAGCGGAATTTGGGTATCCAAGGATCATAACATTGTCATAAATCTGTCGGAACCATGGACTCAAATTTTTATACAATTTTTAGTTCCTCGTCCAAGAACGTACAATAGTTTTTGGGGATTAATTAAACCATTTTCACCTACGGTTTGGGCACTTCTAATTTCGATAATTATAATGACGAGTTTGTACACGTACACGAAAGCATGGATTAATCCGAAAGTTCCTAGGCGCTTTCGAAATTTCATAGTAACTACGACAGAATTGCTTGGTACTTTGGTAGGAACCTGGCAACCCAGGCAAGCACGTGGCATCAGAATTCAAATACTTCTTTGGCAAATTTTTGGATTATTAATCGCAACCGCTTATTCCAGTAGTCTCGCGTCAAGGCTCACGAATCCTGAATTTGAAGACAAGTATAAATATATTCGCTTCCTTTTTTAATAATAAGATATTACTCGAAATGAAAATAGACGGTTTCATTTTCATAATAGGCAGAGGGGGGAATCAGATTGAGGAGTAAGTGAATTACTTACTTCATTACTTAATTAAAAAAAAAAAAAATTAATAATTTGAAAGATGCTAAATATAAAAATGATATAACAAAAATAAATAAGTGAAAATCTTCTTTTTTTTTATTTGAATTAACTTACTTTTTAATTCATCGAACTTAGTTTGACGTTGAAGTAAAAATTTTATGTTTTAATCGATTTTTATAATGCCTAACAAATAGAGAAAAAGACTCAATGTTAGTAACATTTCATGCAAATAATTTGTCACTTTTCTTACAGAATTGATACAGTAAAACAATTTATTGAAGCAAATTTGACATGGGGAATACAGGCGCCGCCGCCTCAATACGACGAATATTTTGATCTTAGTGTAAGTTACATTTACTATTAACATTACTACATTACGTTTCTACTATTGATATTTTTAATAATAAAAAAGGACAGATTTTAAATAATAAAAAATATGAATATTTTAATTAATTGTATTTGTTGCAATGAATGTTGACCACTTTAGGACCCGTATGGAAGACAAATGCCTGATCGATTTCGGCCCGAAGCTGATGGGAACGAAAGACATCGACGACTCTTAAAACGAAATTATGCAATTCCGGGAAAATTCATTTGGACTGTCTTCTACCCCTATGAAAACGTTACTAATTCAGATTTGAAAGTAAGAGTACAAAATATTGAAGCCTAAATATTCAATAAGACACTTTATTTTTTTAATGTTACGATCTAGCATTTACGCATGATGAAGGAATCCCTTGGTAATCATTACGCAGCATTTGCACTACAGCCTTGGCTTCTGGAACCATTCAATACGGTAAGCTCAATTTGTTACGAGCGTTTATACAAAATATTTTGTAAATTAAATAATTACGCTCATACTTGAATCAGTATTGGTACATTATCATTACAGTGTCCTATGAACATTTGTTTATGCACTAAACAAATATTTTCGTTGATGTTAAACATTCGGGAAATTGTCGAAAATATTTTTGAAATCAAATTTCTTATCATTTACTAGTAGAAAATTCGAGATTGAACATTCATACTTTTTTTTTTGCACTTTTTTACCCATCATGAAAACAATAATAACTTCCAAACGTTAAAAAAAAACAGATATTTATTCCATATAAACTTCACCGTTATTCTAACTGGTTCATTTCATTAACTTAACTTTTATTCAACGAGGAAAATTTTTTCAAATTTATATACGCTATATTAGCCAGATTTTATAATAGGAATTATCAAATATAAAATAAATATCCGTATTGCATAAAATAACTTACTTTGTTGTACTATCTGCTTCTATGTCAAATACAATAATATGTTTAATTGCAGGTTTTTATGCGCTTAAAAGAAGCAGGAATCGTCGAATTTCATTTGAGAGATGTAATACGACGCCGGATTGGACCTAACCTTCGAGAACTTCTGATAGATCATGACCATTTGAAAGTAAAGCATGCAATTGTACTTAGCATATATCCTCTTGGAGCAGGATTCGCGATGTTAATATTATGTTCTTTATCGGCTATTGTTGTATTTTGCGCGGAAGTACGGGTTTTCTCTCAGATCCAAAATGGAGCAGAATCACTTTAATAATATACAGCTTGTACAGTGTACACAATTTAGTTAGTATATCCTCCCTCAGGATGTCATTTGTTACCTGGGTGATATCCTGAGAATATCATTTACTACCTAAGATAGTTTTAAGACATTATATTCTGTAATTAATACTTTTGTTGAAGAGAGAAAGGGTTATTAACCCTATAGTATAAAAATGGAACTCGCTCGGAACGCTTCGGGGACGTCCAAATTGACTAAATTCACGTTGCGTGGACGCTGAAGGTACTTTTAACTCTCGGATAAAGCGTGAATTTAGACATATCGAGCGTCACATTTACCACACATTACCAGTGATTCCTAAGAATCGTTTACTTACCAAATTTTATTTACCATTAAACTTTTCTTCTTAATAATTAGTTAACGATTTTGAAAAATCGAAAGATTGCAACCAAAAACCCACTTCTTTTCTTGAAAGACATTATCACTTTACTAAACGAATTTTTAATATTTTGCAAGCTGACGTCTGATACAACGATTTTTTTTAAATATTATTGTTTCTTTTTTATTTCTTAATAATTGTAATAGAATTTTGGAAAATACAATTGGAAAATTCCTTACGAGAAGTGATACAGGACCTTATTCTGGGGAAAATAAGTTGTTTTATTGATAGAAATACAAATACTCTCAGCCATCGGGTTGTGTCAACAAATTTCAGTAGTTTCTCCAACCCGATACATGCTACATCTTCAAAGCCGTCGTAGAAGGGCTCAAGTATATTGAAGTCTCCTGATGGTCACCAAGTCAGTACAAATCATGTGATATATGGATTCTTCTTCGTCCTCTTCTTTACAACTTCGGCAATAGTCGGCAAAGTCCGTCTTTCCAGAGAAAGCAAAAATTTAATTTTGCTTGCATCAATTAAAGGCTAAATTTGACTGGTGATACGGCAAGAAGAAATCCATGCCCATCTGAAATTGGTATAATTTGTCACTGTTAGAAATATCGACTTCTTCGTAACTTCAAATGTTACTCTACTGCTTCCTAAAATCTGCATACTCGGTCCTATTTAGGACAACCTATCTGCCTTTTCATTCCCAGGAATAAAAAAAAGGTGATTTGGTATAGCTAAAATAGCCGCAATAAGGCGCAGGTTTCACTTATAGCTGGTTAAGGATAGCTATATGTGCATTCCTTGATCTTGATCGTGTTTGGATGTGAGCACTTTTAACGCAGCTTTATAGTCACTGAAGATTGTTACGTTCTCTATTGTATGTTCTCCAGCAGTAATTCAGAGGAGTTTGGGTTTTAAGTATTTTGTTACATGAAATTTTATCCAGATTTTAATACGGTGACACCGCGGGCATATATGTACGTATACTATAAAACATGAAGAGAATAAGTTTCAATAAAATAAAAATGTTGAAATTAGTTGCAAATTTTCGATTTTTATATATAGAAATACAATTTTTCCAAAACAACTATACAAAATTAATTCAACTAATTATTTAACAATTTGACAGTTGCAAACGTTAAAGCTAAATATGACCGCATTGTCGTAAAACCATCAATGTTGCTGACAGAATACTCTTGCTCGAAACGCCAATGGCTCTTCTTTTACCGAATAATTATAATCTCATATTACACAAACATGTTTGCCATCGTCCTCCAAATATGCTTGATTCATGTCTACAAATTGTGTTTTTTTTTTTTATTTTAGGATTCATGAATTGTATCTGAAATCCATAAAAAATCTTAGCATATCTATATATATATATTTATATCTATATTTATAACATGATACATCTTAATTTCAAGTATTTAATATAATTTTAATCAATTTAATTCATTGCTCGGCGACAATATTTTGAAATAATCTATCCTTTCTATATTGTAATCACTTTGAATAATTAAATTAACAGAGTAGGAGAATCGACATCAAACATGGTTCACATGAAAATCGAAGTATATATAAATAGCTTAATTGACATTACTTTCCATATTCTATTCAACTTTAAAGGTATGATTGTAATGAAATAGCAAAAAATGCAACTGTTAATTTCGTTAAATTCTTCAACACCTGTTTTTATAACGTTTATTATATGTGTTATATCTCGTTAAAATTATATAACTGTTTTAGAATAATAAATAAAACATATTCGTATACCCGATACACTTATAAGTCTACATTATTATAAGTATATAGTATTTCTGGAATATATACATAAATCAGCGAGATGTCAACTTCACCGTTTTTAGCGTGAATACAGTCAATGTTTACAGTGGGAGGTCGCCTATACAAAAAAGGCGATATTTTGACTGCTTGCAATTATTTAAAGTATTTACATATATAACGTAAATACCAACAATATTACATGTAGATACATTTATATCTTGTGCATTGCAAATAGTTAATGTTTCGTTTGACTGAAATCTCTCTCTTCTGTTAATGAAAATCGAGGTACTTCATATTTAGTGTAGAATTTCACTCTTATGGAGTGAACTCTCAGTAATATGAAACACAAAAGTGACATCTTACTGAAAGGAATTTAAATAAAGAGTACACATTCGCATACGACTTGCTTTATAACATTTATCAGTTTTAGTCAAGTACTACTTATAGTAACTTAAAAGAATGAATTATTTATGAATTATTTATGAATTATTTATGAATTATTTGTGAAGGAAAATACGTTATTATAAATGTAATCTGGTAAATTTATTTTAAAAGACTATAATATAATCGTTCAGAATATTCAAAAAGGAAATATTTGCAATTTTAAACAAGTGACGGGCGATAGCGCCTTTTTGTAACACAAATTGAAATATTTTTAAAAACGTAAAAATGTAAGTATTATTATTGCCTTATTTTTTCACTAGTTTTTAATTTTAATTGAACGACATAAATAAACCTCACTTATGTACAAAAGAGGCGAAAACTTTTAAAGGTTGAATGCTTGTTTCTGAAGCGGCCTTTCAGTAGCGCCTATATATGTATACAATGTAATAACCTGCTCGAAGCAATAAACAATAAACAATATAACGATGAACTTACATTTTCGATAAATTACAATTATACTCGTCAAATTTCAAATTTAAATTTAACAGATATATTTTGAAACATTATTTCTAAGATTGAATAATATTTTGCCATCCATGAAATCTCACCTGGCGTAAATATATTACGACGGCTTTTTTATTTATTAGGTGGCTTTTATGAAGACTATGTTGGCTCTTACGACACTCTTACGATCTCGTAAATTTAACATTGGAAATGATACAGAAAAGTAATGATAGTAAAAGTAACACATGCAAACTCGTCGTGCAATTCATCTAATAATCGTTAGTTCCGCATTAAACAATAATTTTTTCCGTTTTTATTATTTTTATTATTAAATTTCTTAATTATGAACGTTACAGGTATTATCATTTATCTCTTTCAACCGACTTGTATCGTGTATATATATTGCCGACTACACTGCTATAAATGTGACTGAAAAATATTTTCTGATCATACTTTCTGATTTAACGATTGCCCCAGAAGGAATGTAGCCATTCATGTATTACGTAATAAAGATGAGTGTCAGAAATCCTTCATTTTGTGGATAGAAAATGCAACATAACGTTGCGTGAACTTAACAACTCGCATAAAATTACTCTTATTAGACCCTAGAATATAGCCGTTGGTTCGCATATATATACCAAAATGGCGGCAGCATGCTTGTATTCGCGCGCATTTTGCGTATTAGTGCGTGTGTGTGCGTGTGCGTGAAATATGAACAGCCCTCAATGAGGGACCGAGCCAAACACTACGGGACGAAAGACGTTCGTCAGTGACTCTGAAACTGTGTTCAATGCGTTACGCTCGCTTTCACCTTAATATCTCTTCGCTATACTCGCAAATGGAATGTTGATCTTTTAATATCAGACTTATTCGTAAAATTCGGGTGCCCCGTGTCTGTTTCGTTCTTTTGTATAGTCAAAACTGAAATAACTGTGAACTGATTATAGTGTGAGATATTAATCGTGTATATTGTGTAAATAAAGTTTATTTAGAAAGAACAATGACGAAGAAGAAAAGTAAACTGATTACTAAACACATTGACGATGGTAAGAATACTTACTTTTTAACATTATTTCCCTAATCAAAGAATTCAATGCTGGAATTGCTATATAATAACATAAATTCATATAGTTCAACCAAAAACGGTGGACGAACATTTTGAATATTTGATGAAAAATGACGACTGCATTAACTCCAATGTTAAAGAAGTTACCCCGGATGACTTGCCCGAGTGGTACGACAGGGAACTTTTTAAAGCGTAAGAAAATCAATTTTATCGCTATACTGATGATCACTACTTGCCGTTTTTTATGTGTATTATTACATAATTATACATAAATCTCAATTAGCTAAAACGTCAAATTTGTTATTATACAGAGGACAAAACTACTATCAACGAAATTTATTCAGCCTCGGTGCAGCCAGTTTCTCCGGATTGGTCGCAGTCCTGGCGGTTCCATCCATTTTAAAAGTATGTACATTTTCATAACTGCCAAACATATTTTAACTTTGTTATGTTATTTTGTAAAAGTTAAGTAATCACGCATTAACGAGTAGAAATAGAACAATTTGCAATAATTATACGTATGGAGATTTGTAGTCAGCAAACGTGCACACAAATTAAGCCCCCTCCTTATTACGAATTTTTCAGCGAGCAACGCAAAACGTTAATTTTAACATATACTGATAGAGGGTCCAGAAGTAAACTTTTACTTCCTGGGAAGTAGAATTAATTTTTTATTTTCATTTGCGCCTATCTCGAGTAGTGGAACTTTGCCTCCATAAAGATAATACAATGTTTCCATGATTTTTATAGAAAATATATGTATCAATTACTCACAAAAAAAGAACAACAACAACAAATAATAATAATATGACACAGAAATATCAAATCATTGAATACATACGCATTTATAATGACGTATACGTCAATCAAAATCGTGAATAAGCATATTTATCTTTTATAAGGTAAATAAGACATTCAAAAGATAATAAGAAAAATAGCAACCAAAAACTGAACAAATAGAATTATGATGCCTAAAATTATTTAAATAAATGATGCCATTAATTACACTACATAAGTAATTTAATTTTAACAGGTATTAATTTTCACCAAACAAAGTTCCACTCCTTGTACGGCATTCAAGAGGTATCTTCAAACGCTACTGTACATTTATACGCTGTACATCTCAGATGAAAGTGACGCTTCGTCGAAGTAAGATTAAAATCAATTTTTTTTACGTGTTAATGAAATCATATCTATAATGACCGATAGTTGTTTCAAAACTAAAGTGAAATCGTATTAATTTACGCATGTGATTAAAGCGTTTTGTACAAGTGATAATCCAAGCCGTCCTTGATTGAACTAAAATTATAATCTCGCATGTCCGACAAGAAAGAAATAAAGTGACATAGAGATATGTCCGTATAATGATACCGGAAACATCGATAAATGACAAAGCATCGTATAGTATTCAAATGTCGGTTGATAAATATTTATGGCACCCCATCCGACAAATATTACAATTACTAACCTTATATTTATTTCATTAACATTCTTTATTACAAACAATCGACTAAACGTTATATCTTGGCAATGCAATCAATATAATGCACATTTGAATCAACTAATAGTCGACAATTGAGAACTTTTAGTCTGGTCTAGCTAAACATTTTTTAGTTTCAAAAGCGCTTTAGAAACGAATTGTATATTTATTTATTTATTTTCAAAAATAAAAGTAATTTATTTTCCAGGTAAACAGATTTGAAAGTAATTAAAATTTAATCGTCATCGTCAAAAAAAAAATTACAAAAATTTCCTTTATTTAGTAAAAAACTAGTGATTTATAAATTGAAATGGGAATTGAAGTTCTTCCAAGTGAAATTTCGATTGAAAATGTCTTATCAAAGAGAAAGACCCCTCCAAGTCGTCTTAATCAATAGAATAACGGGGCCAACGAATGTCGTACATTGAACATTGCTTATCTCCGTTAAGACTTCTTTTTTTCATTTTAAAGAGAATTTTTTCTTTTACGTAAACGCTCGCGCGCATGTGTGTTTGTGTATGAGCGTGCGTGCGTGCGTGTGTGACGTACATTGCTACAATTTGCATATCTTACCATCAGTCTTCGAATTTTTTGAAAAAAGTTGATTGCATGCAATTTTGAAGCATACCAATCAATTCAATGAGAATGTTACTGAAATTAACAATTCAAAGATATTCCATGTAAGGGTGTAAGACAACTACATGCAAATTCGGAGAATTTAAAGAATCAGAAAATTATAAACAATGCCCAGATGTCGAAAAGCGTACAACCTTACATTTTGAATATGTTTGCTCTGAAATGATTGACCGAGTACCAATCATGAAACTTCTTTATATAGGGCACTCTGAATATTGGAAGCATCCAATGCAGAGCGCGCAATTTGAAAATTTTCCAAATCATCCGCAATTAATGTAGGCTATTGCAAGGTTGATAAGAGGGACAGAGATCATTAATAAATAAGATGAATAGCAACGGTCATAAATAAAAACACTATAACACCTCCGAAAGTGTTAAAAACGTATGAGATAACCAATCCTTTATACGCAATGATTGCAAACTCCCGATCAAAAAATATTCGATCCATGACAATAATTCCATGACAAAATCACGATAGATAGAATCGACCTTGTATTAGTCACATATGATGCAATAATATGGAAGATTAGTAATCGTAGACATACCAAGCAATAAGCTGGGTTTACATGTAACCATATAGAATCTAAGATTTTAGGGATAACGATAATTCTTGATATGGGACGATAGTTCTTCACTCACTGTCTCTGCCTAGGAATTTGATCGAGATCATCTTGGCTGAATTCGAAAAAAAATAAGGCCTGTATCATACAATTTACATATTATTCAGGGGACTTCTGTTTATCTACTTTTTTAGATCGACTTTTCTTTGTATAGCAAACCCTGCAGCTGTATCAGCCTATTCTAAACTTTCCCCTGTTCAGCAACGCTTTCGCTATTTTTGCGGGAAGTAGAACAATGGCTGCGTGAGACCGACCGTGACAACCCCCTGAGTTTCATCTCATTTAGGGTCACAACTTCCGGACAGGTCAACCAATTAAGATCATGCACCACCTCGGTCATGTCTATGAATTTCAGAGCTTCCTTACGAGTCAGCATTTGGGGCGATAGCTGATTCTTTTAAGGGTGGTCACAACCATTTTCTGCAGTTCTAGAGTGCAAACACCGTCAGGCTTTCCCAACTCCAAAAGTAACTTTCCTGCTTCCGTGCGTCTGATATACTCGTCATCATTTCTCCCATGGTTTGGAGGCGCGATTTAGAACTCACTCTTCTTAGAATATCCACATCCGACTCGCCGTCCGATGTCTTGATCACGATGTCTTGGCAAACTTAGGTTTCCACTTGTGGTTTTCCTCTGTTTTCTTCACCTTCATCTTCTCCCTCTTCTCCTTCTTCTTCTCCTACATCTTCTTCTTATTTGACTATTGGTCTGCAAAAGAGGGGAGAGGGTTGACTTGTCCCGTCTTGGCGATTATTCGTTGTCCACTGCGTAACCTTAGGTCGATTCATGATATAGGCCTTGAAGGCTCTGAAGTAACGGCTTTAGCGGTAGTCTTGAACTGCTTGTAGATGCTATTTTTTTCGAGGATTATTTCGACAAGATGTCCTCGAATCGTTCCAGCTATACCTTTTCCTGCTCTTCTGAGAACAAGTCATTTGTAGCTTCTGATGCTACAATGGCCAAGTGACCAACCTCTGCAAATTTTTCGTCAGTTTGCCTACCTCCTAACACATCAAACAAAACCAAACAAAAAAAATTCGTTAGTCTAGCGCTGGTCACCGGGTTTTTCTCCCGATCGGAACCAACGGCGAGATTATGCTGCTTGGGGTAGTATCGTATTTAATATAACATCTATATTTTGTATGCGTGTGTGTGCGCATGCGCATGGGAGGGAGTGAACTAGTTGTACAACATTATACTATGTTCAAAAGCTCTTTTTTAGTAATTCACATAAATATCTCTGTTTAAGATGGTACAAAGCTTTGAATGTAGTTCGATGGAAACATTCCTCGACCAGCAGAAAATCAAAAGCTAAGGGGCCCGGAGAAATTTTACAGAGAGATATGGCTCTCACGCAGTTCGGATTTATTGGATATTCACTCCTTCAACCGCACTTGCTGTCATTAACAAACGAACCACATGAACGCGCTGGATTGAACCACTTTTGGAGAGTTGTCGGTCACATGTTAGGAATCTCCGATCGGTATGTATTTTTCTAATGATGCACTGCATGATGCACCCTTCACATTAATTTAATATACAAGTTCTGATAGCAGTGTTTTGCTATGCTTTAGAAATATTGTACACATATATGCTCGTACGTTATGCTTCTTTTTATTTTTCTATATTCAGCTTTTAATAGAATTTTCTTATTATTTTCTTATTATAACAAAAGTGATACTTCAGTGATATTGTAATGTTACTATATCACTGAACATTACACGGGTATATATTACGAAATAAGTATTACGTGCCATGTGAGATCTATCCTTTTCATAACTTAACGTGCATAGCGCGGAATAGAATAATACATACTAGTTTCATGCATTATAATTGTTAATGTCTTATTTGTATTTAATCAAGCATCAACATATGTCGGAAAAATGAAGCTGAAACTACACAACTTTGCGACCGACTCATGAAAGAATATTTTGCCAAATACGTTAAGGACAGTCCGCCACACTTCTTGGAGATGACTAAAGCAATGCTTGATGGTGCCTGGGCTATAGATGTTGCACTTGACTTTGATTCATTTTTAACAATGTTCTACGAACTTACAGGTTTAAAGTGTATGTTATCCACTTTTATTTTATGATTAAAAAATGATACAGTTATATTCTTGACGCGCAAAACTTGATATTTACTTATTTGACGATTAATTAATTTATTATTAAACTGTTATCAGATGAAAAGCCGCTAGGCCTTTACAGTAAATGCATTCTGGCTAGTAGAAGGACAGTTCTATATCTATTACGTGAGTGATTAAGCAGATTTTTTTAAAATTACACCGTCTAAGGTAAAACACCGTAAAACGAATAAAAACGATTTAATATTTTTAATTGCAGAAATTCCTTACATCGGGGCTATTGTCCGAACGTCCTTAAATTTGACCCTAAGATTCGTCTACTTTAATCTGGAGAGATGGCCAGTGATGGCTTGGATTAAATTTGGAAAAAATAACACGAAGATAAATTTATATCCAAATATTAAATATTGACGTATGAACAATTATTTATTGTATGTAAATAACACATATTAGCAAATTTTATAATTTATATTAAACTGGAAGATTTTCCTAAAAGTAATTTTCGCCAATAAGCGTAAATTCACATACTGAAAACGTACGCACTGTCTTAGGGCATATTCTGCCCGAAACTGTTTTAAGCTGCGACAAAAAAAAAAAAAAAAACCAAGAGCTATGTATATAGTTTTATACCTGACGAAAAATAATGTTTGTATTGTATGTAGACTTCGTCCTTCCTCGGACATATGGAATGCCAAAATATTTATTATTTCATCTTCAAATGAAATATAATAGACTCTTTTTTTACGTTGTGTCGATTAAAGAAGAAATGATGTACTCGAGTGTTGTGAAGTTAAAATAAACATATTTTTCAACGTTTTGACTTATATAGTGTGCTTTAATAGTATATATATGAAAACCCTAAAACCACCAGAAAAGTAGGGAAAAAATGAAGAAACAATCTTTTTTCCACCCCACAATCGCAAGATAATATAGCAACTCAAAATCATGTTAGACTATATATGATGATAAGGCAGTTTGTAGTGTCTAACATGCAGTGGTCTTACTCGAATTAGAAAATGTATGCGATACCGACATTCTGACTGGAATTGTAATTAAGGGTCGTCTGAATCGATTTCGTCGATAACATCAATTCCTAACTTGCAAATTATATTTAAAAAATATAATCTACACACTTTTTCCAAAAGGTGCCTTTGTTACTTCCAAATAAAGTCTTACATACGGTCACAAAATAAACTTTAGCAAAATTGGTGAAGAATTAACTGCGAAATTTTCATTCTTTTCGCGATTTTCTCACTCATTTTCTAATTTCGTTCAATTTTACCGACAGGGCGTATAGCATGGAATATATGGATTATTTCTATATTCATATAAGATTCTGAGAGCAGTATATGGACGAAGTACTCAGTGGAAAAGGCTTCATGTACTTACACATAGAGAGCGCTTATTTAATGCAGCCGTTTCAAAGAACTTGACCAATTCAAAGTATCTCAGATGAATTCATATAAATATATATATAATTATTTTAATTATATAGATACGTAAGATAAAGTAGAACAGTTATCGACGTAATCTAGAAACAGTTTAAAAAGTGTAAATAAAAAGTGATTTAAGCGTTTTTTCGAAATTCGGGGTTTGGAAGGGTGATTCTATACATGGTACACGATGCCCAAAATAATATCGTTGATATTGGTTAAAAATTAAAGGAGGATTATCCGAAATAAATTATTTTCTCTTATACCAACAACAAAAATAAGTTATTTCGGATAATCCTCGAAATTTGAACCAATGTCACCGATATTTCTTTGAGTATTACGTCATGTGTATAGAATCACCATTCGAAAGCCCGAATTTGGAAAAAACGCTTCAATCACTTTTTTTACACTTTTATCGTTGGGAACCTCGGTTGGTAACTGTTCTGCTTTATCGAACCCATTTAAGAGCTACGCATATTCAGCGCTAGATTGCGTTACGTGGTTTGATGATCGAGAAGCTGTTGAGTCAAGTCAGATTGTCTGAACAATAAGACTATGTTTTTTTTCAGTGATCGTTTTAATTATAAGGTAGGGATTAATTCGTGTATCCGAACATATTTAAAATTAACAAATCAACACTGAACTAATGTTCACTTATAAATTTACAAATATTAATAATCGTGCATAATTACGGTAGTGATGATGTTATTACGAATTTGCTATAATGTTATAAATTGTTTGCAAATTTTCGGACATAAATTTTCCCGCCCTTTCCGAATCTATGAAAAAAAATAGGGGTTCACTATCAAATGATTTTTGCACTGGTAAAAACCGGAATTTACGAGGGATACAGGCCTCCAAATCACACTTTAAATGGCGTTTAAGAGTACGTTAACTGCTAGCAGAACAGTGATTTGGATCCTTTGTACATCCCCCGTACATTCCGTGTTTTACCAAGGTGTAATGCTTCCGTTTTTGTACTTCCATAAATTTTCTCCGCTGTGGCTTCTGAGCTTCATTAATGAGAGTGGATTTTGCCAAATAAGGATTGATATATCGATTTCGCGACTTCAATAATTGAAAAGCTCATAATTATGACACCCTTCCTGTTTATGTCAGTATAGTCCTTGGCAGTCATTCCTAGAATGACCTGATGCGGTAGGTTAGGTCAAGCTATTATTTTTATTTGGGCAAAATATAAGAGATGGATACAATTCATGACCGACAACCCAAAAAAAAGGGAACATCGTTACTCCCATATATTGTCTCACCAGAAAAATATTAACATTATGTAAAAAGATTTGAAATACCAACCTATAAGAATCAGGGCATTCGGCCATCGGCCGCCAGCCTTATCAGCGCGCTTCATCCCCTAGACCTTGGCTAGATCCGCGAGTTTGCAATCTTTTTAAAGCTACGAGATCCATACTAGTTCAGTTGACCATCACCTGAAGCTATAGCAGCTTCAATATTGGCAGAAATTCCATATTTGTTTAAATAAACTTTATATTGTGATCAAATCAAATATGTCTATAACATGACTATATTGTAACAACTGTAACATCAATGTATATAAGGTCCACATAATCCCGGTCTACCATTTTCCAAGATTAATTCTATAATCCTATTATGTCGTAATGACTATATTACCTTACTTGTCCACATTTTCCATATGAATGTTATTGTTCACTAAACGAATCAAAAAATGACATCAGCCCTTCAGTATATTCAAAGTTTCAGAGTGCCAATTCGAAAACAAATATATTTCATCATCTGAAGCTGCCCGAAATTTTCGCTCTTTGACACAAGGTGGTTAGTCTCGCATGCCCATCAAAGTCTTCATCAACATGCACACATATATATATAATCATGCGTGTCTTCCCTTTTTCCTCCCCATATCTCTATACCAGATATCAACAAAAATACAAGAGTACACATAAACATATTTCCTCTTTTCCTCACTTTTACTTTATGAAGGTCTCCGTGAATTTCGTTTGCTCATTCAAGTCTTTCGTCCGCAACTTCAATCATTTCTGTTAATTTTCTTTCTCCCTTAGTTCTTTATATATCGTACGAGGGATCGCAATAAAATATACGTCGCACGAATGTCGCACGTACTATACCTCTATACACCTATACACAATTTATACAAATTCTCCCATCTCGCTTTTAATCTCTGTAGACTATATATGTATATGTGTCGTTGCCACCGCTACTTTTCCTCGATTCCTCTCGCCAGCGCCCCTTTGGATTCGCTGCCCGCCGCTTGCTTCTCTCCTTTCGCCTATACTATGTATATATATACATGTCCATCGCCCCCCCCCCCCCCCCCACCAACCCGAACTCCCACTGCTCCAACGCCGTCTCACCGCTCTACCAACCCGCATCACCAAACGTCGTCGATGCCGCACCACCGAGCTTACAATTTCTCCTCAACGACCGAGGAACCACACGCTCGCACAAATCATCCACGTGAATTCGCGAGCGCACGAACTCGTACTTTGCAAACGGGCGTGGGTTTGGCACGTAAACGCGAGTTTCTGCTTCGAGAGTGCGAGGCCTCGCTTTGCTTATTGCAGTCTGCCTGAAGACCTGTGAACAGGAAAATTTCGTTAAAAAGAGGGCGATCAAATTTAATAAAACCATTTAGCAATAATGGTTTTTAGGTCTTCCTTGAAGCAATATATCTTGTATCAATTAGAATTAATCGGAAGAAAATAGTATTGTTCGATACAAGTGCCCAATAAACACAACGATGCTTCGTTCGTATCTGAAACATGCAGTAACATTTAGCAGGGATGAACCCCATACCACCCCATCATTAATCGACGCTAAGCTGGTGTGTTTAGCCGTCGAGCACGTGGGCTAAAATATCCTCGGTTAAAAAAATATTTGTACCCAAATAGACGCTATTGTTCAATACTCAATTAGTAATGTATACAACCCACTCGTTTAATTAATTCCCTTGCGGTCCGCGTTGTCTTTGTTATTAACTGTAAGTCGGTATGTGAAAAACGAAGCCAACAGAGAACCGGAAGGGAATGAATTAATCGAGTTGGGTATAGATTGCAAATTTTTAGAGGAACAGGGGAGACAAATATATTTGATTTCGCTAAACGGGAGCAACGCTACTTCATATTCGATGGATGTCAACTATTGTCATGTAAATGCATGATGGACGTCCATATTGGATAGGAAGTTGCTATACACTTTCGATTTAGACATAATCAAATTATCACTATATATGACATCCACTTCCATGTAAAACTTAATTGTCCAAATATTGTAATCGCCCGTGTTAGACGCATCCTATAATGTGAAGATAATTGTAGCATTTATGCTAACCGTGTTTTAAGAGCGAATGAAAATGGATATCACCTTGCGAATCGACGCACACGCGTTTGAAACCTGTTGAAAGAGAGAAACTGTGAGGGAAGCATAGAGGAGGTGGGAGCGGGAGAAAGAGAGCGAAACAGTAGGGGGAAGAAAGGCAGGGTGAAGGAGAGATGAAGACGGTACAAGCTTGAGCGAAACACATTTGAGTATCAAAGGAACATATCCGAGATCCGAGTATAGCAGAAATACTGCCCTTGGGTCTTCCAATTTATATACTTGGATGGGTGCGGTGCAAATGTACTACACTGTGCACACACGTACACGTATGAGGAAGTTCGCATACGGGTCTCAGACACGAGTGGATATAATAATCCTGTATAGCAGTTGCATCGGACTTGAACATCAAATGTTTAACACGAACATTATATCGGAATAGCCTTCACTCTCAGCTATCACTTATCATGTGTACGCATTTCCCTAGGAAGCTGTTCACGTCCTAGGTCACTTATAAATACATTTTCCAATATTTCCTCAAGCTAATGAGTCGTTTCTTTAAAATATGCCGAAAAATTATCATCGCATCGCGGCTATGCCACCAAATTTCATCAGGAAAATGCGATTTTTCTATTTTAAACAATTATTTACTGCCGTCTTACGGTTTTATTTTTAAACCCTACATCTATCTTTGTCAGCATCCGACTTACTCTCCGTCATTTCTATTGTTTCTCTTTGCCCCCATTGTAGCAGGGTTCGGCAAACGCTATATGTAAGTGGCTTCTTGCTCTGCAGATGGGAAACGTCTGCCGATGTTCTCGAGCGGCAAACTTATAACGAACGTGCGATACATTACGACCATTCGAATCGTATCTGTCGAGGAGATACATCGTCTTTCACAGCGCGACCTCACGATCGGCCACTTTCCAAGATGCATCAGGCTTTCTCGATTTTCTCTTTCGTTGCTATTTTATGGTTAATTAATATTTTCATCCAAACTATTTTTCAGCAATAAAATAAGGCAGTACATACAAACTCGTCAAGAAGCTACGAATAATAAGTAAAATATTCAGTATATTTCAGGTGATAACGTTCTGCACTGAGAAATCGATATTTTTGTTATTAGCATATGCGTTGATTGCAATAATATAAGTTGAAATAAAGTGATCACACCATAAATTAAATAAACTATAATCAGCTAATAAAGATCAAACACGGAGCAATTATATTTTGCACTACTCAAAAGTGTGACACTAATAAGAAAACAAAAATTCGTGATATAAGCTATTTCTCATGGCTTCGTGAACTACAAGTTATTGTCGTTCTGGTCCTTGTCATCCTTGTTATCATCATCGCGTCGTCGTTCTCGTCCTTGTCATTCGTGTACAGTCGTCATGGTAGTCTGCATCCTCGCCATGATTGTCCAACTCATTGCCTCGTTGTCGTCACCTTCTTCTTCGCCACATGACCTCGTCATCGCGTAGCTTCTTTGTCATAACCTTGATGTCGTCATGACATCGTCATCGTTGATGTCTTCTATGTCATTAACATTTCCAAAACTTATTTTTTTCTCACAAAACGGAATTTTTACCAAGTAATATTCCAAGATTTGACACACAAAACGAATATGTTTGATATAAGCTTACCGCAAGCTAAGCATGGCTTTAAAAAAAAAAGCATAACTTGGGGTAAATACACGTAATATCTAATTGCTAAAGTGTTGTGGAAATTCTTATATTTCATTTATTTAATAAATTTATTACTCTCGAAATGATTATACAGCCTAATTTGTTCCCTATTCAAACACCTCTACCGTTATGCGTTCCAAAATGCGAAACCTCGATGCCATTTGCCAAATCATGACATGTTTTACGTAGGCTGTTGTTGATGTAGAACATAATATATGGAAATTATGAATTAGCAATACTCGGATAATCATGATTTGCCGATTAACTTGAATATGTCAATTTTCATTGTCCAACAAAAAATGTACAAGCTGCAGCGTGATGCATTACTGGTCATTTATAAGTCAATGACCTTCCTCCTGCTGTAGGTCCACATGCTCTCTTCGATATAATGTCGACTGATTCATCAACGGCATATTACACAATATTAATCCCAATAGTAATTTGCCATTCAGCAATCATATGTGGCTCCTACTTTTTTTGTCCTAAATTTCCATAATATCTATTACTCATAGAGAGATTTATTTCATGTTTTATACAACGATGAAATAATATCAGATAAATACGTCAAGAAAACCATCTATGGATATTATAATATGCTTAATTATTTCATATCGATTCGTTTAAAATATAAGCATTTATATTTCTTGAGACACAATTACAAATTTTACCCGTAGATTTTCTGAGCGCGCTCATATTATGATGCCTGCGACAGCTATGAAAAATGTGGGAATAGCGCTATTCTCAATATGGAAAACGGTAGCTGTGAACGTATTCAAGCCGAGATTGACTCGTATAGGGTCCGCGTACAATTTCACTTTTCCGGCGTTTTGCAGAATATTTCCAAATAGGCGATTCTATCTCCGTGCTCGGTGCTCCTGGTCGTCCGCTCAATTTCACGCGCTGCTGAAATTGCTCCGCTTAAACAAGCATATTCATTCTCAACTTCTACTGGTCTATCTTTGCATAAAAGATATTTGACCAATCGCGTTTTGTGCATTGAAAAATGTTTATTAATATTTTTCATCGTCTTTCATCTTATCCAGGTCTTTACAATCCGTTTGCATGCCTTAAACAATAGAACACCGTAATTATCATCATGGTAATCACTTATAAAGATATCATTCTGTTACTTGTATGTTGCTTAACAAAGGAACATTATTATAGTCCCGTGTTTAATAATGACACGAGGAAATTCCTCGTGAGTATATGTATATATACTAATATGCATGCTCATTATTCACATACACATTGATATCATTCATCAAGCACTGAACGTATCGACATTAGCAGTAATGCTTTACAACTCGTGTTGTAAAATCCATTCTACACAATTCGTAAAACTCCCTTTATTTCTTGCCTTCCCTTCTCTATTTTCCTACTTCCTTGCACCCTCCAAAAACTCGATTGTATCATCTTCCCTTCGCCCACCCTAACAGCACGACTACACCTCTACCCCCTTTTGATCTCTTTTTCCATCTGACTCATCTTCTTCCGTTTCAAATATCTGTCGGACTCGATCTATTCGCCGCTGTCTTTAATTCGAACTTGCTTAGTGAACTAATTCGTTGGTTATTTTGCTGTTGATATGCACAATAATATATGCAGAATCGAGATAAAATAATATACATATATAAATATACACTAAAACATAACAACAAAACTTCTTACTTAATAACGGACTGCGAGATGTCGACAGTAATGCCATACAAAAAAAAAGGGTCAAATTAAATTGTCTCTCCGGTATAGTCATAACTGCATACCAGATTTACGAGATTTGGGCAACAAAGTCGCCCAATTTACATTTAAAGTCACCATTTTGTCTATCTGGCAAACCCGCTTCACAAAGTTTACTAGATCAAATAAGTTCTGATTGGACCATAAACAAGATCTGTCAAGATCTGATCAGATCTATTTGAAACTATAATTCGATATAAATTCCAATATCTCTGGTAGAATTTAAATCCTACCAGAACTTATAACGCGACACTGGAATATAAAAATTATTGGTATGTACATGAACATTTCTTAATTTAACTTCAATAATTTTATCGTTAATCATTATCAGAAAACAATCACGTTTGGATAATTACATCAATTTGTCGAATTAAAAGCATTAAATTACGAATGACTTCTTTATTTTCGCAAGAACCACGTGGCAGAACATAAATAAATATTGGGGACGTTAAATCAAAACGATTAAAGTGTCTACATGTTTCGACGAAATGGAGGGATATTGTAAGCAATAGACTGGAGGTTAGTAGGTTTATACACAATAGCTACTAGACCCGTTCTAAATCGTTAGTGTAAAGATTAGGGCGAAGAGTATGAGGGTGTTCTACTTCATGACCCGCGTTAACGTCTCTAACATAAATTGCACTATTATACATCATCGCTATTTACAACAACATTTCTCGCAATTAATAGACACACTTTTGAATGACACCGTGTAAATTACGTCGATCACCAACAGAGGTACGACGATTAAATTTGGTAAATAAATTTGGTAAATTTTAGGAAAAAAAATTACCCTTTTTTTTTAATCAATCGATATTTTGGACTGTATAGTCGAGCTGATTAGATGTTGGAATTGAAATTTTGGAAAAGGAATTGAAACTAAACCATAATTGAATAGTGGGGCTAACAAATCCTTTCAATTTTTAAGAAAAGAAGGTTGATTCTAATTTCAAAATGCTGTTAACATTATAAAATTCGTCTGTCATGCGTTCGACTATAATTATATATTTTTATATTACTTGCAAGCATGCATGCTTCATTGCAAGCATGAAGTCCAAAACATATTTGGACCTGTTTACCACCACTGTGGACCATAGATTCCGAAAAACCCTGCCAATATACATCTTAGGTCTTTATAGATAACGGCAAATTATTATGTATTAGTTTTAGAGATTAATAATTATTTACAAGTAAGTGATTGAATATTAAAGCGAAGGCACATTGGGCGTTTGCGGCCGATGGCTGCACTTGAGAAGCGAGTGGAATCAGTGGGGTATAAATGGCGGGGTCATCAATCTTCCGAGTGAAGCGTGATGAAGTTAGAGATCAAAGGTTGCAGGGCACAATAAGCTTTCAATTTATAATAAAAACTATGACATTTAAAAAATTATCTGTTTTTAACAACAAACAATAACTGACAAATTAAAAATGTATATAAAGTAAAACAGTAGTAGGTTAAACTTCCAAAAAGGAGATACCTCCGATTTTAATGAAACTTGGTATACTTATAGACATTTTGTTTACACAAAGTGATTAGTTTTCGAGAAAAATCGGAAAAAAACTATAAAGTACCATGAAAAGGGACCAATATTGACATTACTCCAATAAGGGCATAAGGGGCTACAGTAAATCGACTTTTGGCTTTAAAATTTATAATTGACTATATTTCCTTGAGTTCGAAAGGCAATGCGTAAACCTAGGGGGTGATTGCGTGCTGGGGGCTCCGCCCCTAGACCTCCTTTTTTATACTAGCCTAACCTCCAATCAATAAATATAAATAATATTCTTTAGGAAGGGAATTAATTCTTACTTGACTGAAGAGCTAATATCCCTGAAACATTCCATATGGCTTTGTAATTGGTTTGGACCATAATCATTGGGGTCAACAGGCAACAATAATGTCAGACTTAATTATTGGTTTTCTATTAATTAAAATTTATGATTAAGTACACACCAATAGCTGTCTTAGAAAACCATTAATAGGACGTTGCCTATTTAAAATATGAGTATCACAACTTTCATTTCAATTTTTTGATACATTTTAATTTTTTTTTTTTTTTGAGAAAACTACTCGGTTGATTAAAAAAAAACCTCTCTAACAGTAATCGCAATTGGCCGAAAAGCGTTAGTGTGTATACATGAAAATCATGATAACTCAAAAACGGACGAATGCGACTTACGGAACGTCTTTTTGGAAATTCCCACGTAACGGCACCAACTGAAATCGCTCTTTTAAAAAAAAAATGTCGAGCTTCGCCTAGCTTAACATTAAAAAGAAGTTATCTCATGAACAAAACGTCGTATCAACATCATGATTTATATTTTTTAAACGTGCAGATTCATATGCCTGAAGTAATGGTTGATTATAGAATTGTGTCGAAAACAAAATGGCGTCCTACGTATTCTGAGATCACATTAAAAAAAAAAAGATTAAAACTTGGATTAACAAGAATTCAGAAGTATTCGTTGTAGAAGAAATGAATCCATTTTTAATCATTTTTAATCTTTTTTAATCCAAGTTTTCACCTGTCAATACTTTTGTTTACTGGGAAAGTTGCATTAGGGTATCGTATCTATAAAACCTGCTTCCGACACGAACTCTCCGCAAATGAATGAGATTTTTCCGACTCATGCTAGGAAGTCTGGAAAAATTATGATGAATGTTATATCAAAGAAAACTCAAATCTTCTGTACATCGACTATAAAGTATTCAGACGATAAACCAGAGTTGAAAAATGAAATTTGTAGCAATTAATCGTTATTAATTAAACTCATGTTTTAATCATCAGGATTTAATATAAAAACTGATTTGAGTTGTAAATGTTGCTTTATGCCTGATTATATGTGCCATAATTATAAGTATTGTCATTCCTCAACTTTTGTTAAGGATTACGATATAAGTTACTGATGATTTATTATATTATAATCATCGCAGCTTGACTACGTTCACCGGGGTTACCGTTTGTTGGAGAATGATGACAATCGTCACGGGTTTTTTCTGATGTGGTGTTTAATATCGAACTTACAGCACAAATAAATCAATGTGGTAACAAAAATTGTTGTTCCCTTATAATTTCTCGATCTGTATAATAGTATATATATAATTTACATTTTCCTTTGCATTCTGTTAGTTTTCGGATACAAATCGAGCGCTTTTTGTATACAGGGTCATCAATAAGTATGGGACCCAAAAACGATATTTTTTCAAAAGGTTAAGCTCACACCGTAAATAATCTTCAACGAGAAATTGACCGGTGACCTTGAACCCGACTTTGGCGTTGACCTTCAAGGTTATTTCAAGGACATTTTTTTTTCAAATGTAAACCCTTATTTCTGACACCGTCAATCGAAAGAGCGCAAAATTTTACGTTCAGGTATGCATCAAGATTATGTGACCCGGTGGCCTTCAAGGTCATTCCAAAGATCCTTTAAATTCAAACAAGGCACAATTGAAAACAATATATCATTACAATATATTATATGCATGCACGTCCAATCCCAGCAGTAAATGAAAATGCATTGAAAGTTAAAAATACGAATTGAAATGAATTCATGTACGTATTAAGTGTATTAATTTATAGTCGTTTTACCATAATTACTTCAGTAAACAGAAGTTATATATTTACATGAAAGTATACATATATATAAAGCATAATAAGAAAAATGATAAGTATATATTGGTACAACATTACATCCGTAATGTCAAAATTTACCAATATGCAGGAAATATGCTGAAATGACGGTCATATGCTGCACATATGCTATTTCTGCATGTTTCTGCATGTTTCTGCATATTTTGTTATCTGGTACCAATCAATTATTAATCTTTGCGACACATATACACCAAGTAACTTATATATTTGTGTCGATTCTTACAAATATTTTTTATGTGCGGGCCGATGACAGAATATTCACTTGCTCTTAATTTGTTTGTACCATTATTGTACAAATTTCACCAAAAGTGCCCACTGATGTATACACGATGCGTGATTTGTCGAAAGCTGCAGTATAAGTGGAGAATTGTTTCGTGCAGAATTATATCGAATCTATAGGGATATAATGCGAAAGAGAAAAGAAGCCGCGGAACAGAGCGGGTCGCCGGTCGCGCGAAAGGAATCAACTTGCGCGTTTATGCAAGTCTATATATCGCCGTCTACTGTGGGTCGCAGTATATTATATATATATATACGGTATACGTGCGAAACGAACGAGTGGCGGAAGCTGGACAAAGGGAATTGCGTGTGTACCGATGATGATACTGTATACATATATATAGGGTACGAGGAACGAACGGGTATGTTCATATACATATATATATACCTATGTGTATTCACGATTCCGAATGCGAGCAGAGCAGATCGAATCGAAACGAACGGAACGTGGAACGGCTGAGCCCGAAGTCTCGACTTCGAAGCAGCAGACGAGGGCGCCACCGGTTCATTCCCCCATCGGCGCCCGCGACGCACGGACGTACCGCGCGATCAAACGGGGAAGAGAATCGCGAGAAAAAAAAAGTAACTGACATCTGCCTCGTTCGATTCCGTGGCAACAAAGTAACGTCGATTCGATTCGAGTGAGTGCCGTGGAATCTCTCTCATGAACGCACCTTCGATTCCGCATTCCGCCCGTCACGGTGGTGGCCTCGAGTGCGAAAACATCATATATGCGCGATGCCCTTTCGGAAAATCCCTACATCATCTTGTATTCGCAAATTTTCGGGTTTTTCCACGTTTTATTCAAAGGCGTAGTGCGTCGTCAAGTTTACATTATCCCTATATCGTTTCTTGGTTTGCTTATCTATAGTGCGCGATCAGCCGTGCTTGAACCGTGAATTGATATTGTTTTGATCGTTTTGATCTAATTTTGTGTATGGTATAATGATTTTGTGTTGATCGGCGACAGTATATACATAATAGAGAAAAACGATTAAACGCGTATAAAGAGAAGAACGAAAAGACAGAACGTTTCGGTTTGTCGAGTGACAGTTTTCGATTTAGAAGATGGAAAGCGCATAGGCGGAGGATTGTATATATACATACGAAGGCAGCTGCTTTCGGAGGCTTAGGTAAGACGCGCCGTATAACGGGAACTGCGCGGCGCAGCCGAGGAGGTTAGGCGTCGATAACTCGGATTTACGAGAGCGAGTGTACGCGAATTTGTCATTTATTGGTGCCATTTAAACGACTATGCAATCTCCCAGGTATATTTTGGGACGCATGACAAGATAGCATAAAAGTTTCAGCTGGTGACTAAGACAAGGAGCGTAATTGAATCTTGAAAAAAAAAAAAAAAACAATATAATAGTGTTAACGAATCAAAGTTCAATTAGCATTCTCCATCTTTTTAATTTTACGTACTAAACTCCGATTTGCGCGAAACGTAGAACGGTGCGCGCAGTTAATTACTATAAATGAACTAGCCAAACCTAAAATTACTGTCAAAAAACGTAATCAATTATTTCATTGTTGTTTAAGATTGTGGATTATTGGTGCAATTAGATTATACATTATTGACATTTTTGGAATGGTTTCAGTTTAAATTCTGAACCTGTCAGTTGGTAACAACAACAGAATTATACGTTACCATCGAATCTCATTACAGTAGGTGGTGGATACACTTTATTACAATATTATCTTCTATATTTAGAAATCTATATCTGAATAAGATAGTGAAAAAAAAAAAAAATAAAAATAATGTGTTCATTTTAAAATTTGTATATAAATTAATATTATCGCAAAATTTCAAGTTCAAGATCTATTTGTATAATTTATTCTGTTAGAGGTTTCAATGAATTCATACAGAATTGATTGAAATTATTTGCTAATCAAATAGAAACTTCCAAAGTGATTTATTATTAAATATGTTGTTAATTTATTTCTGGAACATAAATAAATAAAATTAAATTAAGTACCAGAAATTAAGTTACAATAAGACAATGTTGACAAATAATTATTTTCTTAATCTATCAGTGTATTTTCAAGAAAATCATTATTCCAAAATCATAGACTAAAATATGATGAATTATTATTGAAAATTGTCAGAAATTATTAATCATTTTAAAAATTCAATTCAGATTGTATATATTGCTAAAACTGTCACATGTTTCAATGTACGGTTACGCTCTGCTTGATATTAGATTGTTTAATATCTATGTATCAAATATAAAAAATACATAAAAGCCCTAAAAATACTAGTTAGTCAAATAGAAAAAAAACAATAATTGATTCTTATTATATGCCACAAAATAAAATAAGTGCATTATGGCTAATAGTTTCATAAAAAGGACTTTATTAAACTACACCGGTTTGATGACATTCATTAATAGCCATTTACTTTAATTTTCCATTTTACTTATTACTAACGGGTTGTGTCAGGACAGTAAGTGCTAATAAAATAAAAAATTCTTATAATTTAATTAACTTCTTCATAAATTTTTCACTCGCCCATACATTTCAAGGAAGTGTACATTTTTTCAAGTTTAAAATTTAAAACATACAGGGATGCATTATTCTTGAATAACAAGTTATATGTGCACAAATAGAAGAAAAATAGTCTGGCAAATTTGATTTATTAACTGTGAAACATTTTTTAATGCTAATGTATAATGTAGATATCCTGAGGTTAATGAAAATTTATTTCTCGTCGCTGTTACTGTTATTTAAAATTCATTAATAATATTACATTTTTAAAACAAAGTACACGTTGCGTTTTATGTATTGTGGTTTTAATATCATTTACCGAATCCGTTTCAAAAACAAATTCTCTTTGTGCTATTAAACTGATTTCATATTATAAATTATCAAGTAAATTAAATTTTCTTCAAGCGCCGTATAATATTAAAGCTGATCCGCGTTTATTTATTTTATAATGAATGTTTGTCATCACTTATGTCATAGGCACCACGTTCATTGCTAAATATTTACCAATGGTTTAAACAAATTTTAATTTGTTTTTCAATATATGCAATTGAAATTGAAATTTATATTCTCATATAAACACTGCTTTTATATATTGTTTTCTATATTGCATTTATTTCATGCTACTTTTTTGTTTCGAAAACAAATAAAATCTGCCAATGGCATTCAAAACTGTTATTTATAATGTACTCCTAAATTTATTAGTACGAGAAATAAATTATTATTTTGTAATTGTAATTCAAAAAGAGAGCTTAATTAATATTTTATGTCACTTAAAATTTTATTGTGAATTTAGATATAAGTTTAATACGAATATTATTTTTATGATTTATTATTCGATAAAAAATACATTAAGTGCATTCGAGAAATGTGTTGCAAATAGTACGATTGACGGAAGCTTCAAATCATCTTATATTCAGTTGAAAAGAACACACTTAGAAATTAAAGCATGCTGTTTATATATCACAGGGTGCTTATTTTATATGTATAATATCTTCTTGGATTAGTAGTGTACATGTTAACAAAATATCTAATCAAATATCAACTTTCTTTATAAATTTCAGAAATAATTCTTTTCGAGATTTTGCTTTTGTTATGAGTATTGAATTTATTTACTTTTCTGATTACGGATAATGACTGATACAAATTAAGTAAATCAGCATCTTTTATGATGAATGATATTTTCAAATTTAAAAAAAAAAAAAAAAAAAAAAAAAAAAAAACTATTAGTGCTCCCCCTCATAGTGTCACATTTCAGAAATCCTTTAACTGTGTCACGGTCTATTTTCTGATGATGTCACTCTGAGATGGATCTCCACCATAATAGATACTTACACTGGAATGGAGAACAAAAAAGTATAGGTAGTAGGCTATTGGAGGATACTTTCTGTTCTGTGTCGATGTGTTAGTTTAAAATATACACAGGGTACTGCATTAAAATTCGCATAACCAACCAACCCAGTGAAGGATTCATGAAAGTGCATCATTCTCTATCATTTTCAATCCAATTTCTGACCATTTCTGACTCTTCAATCCTTTTTTGTTTACTGAAGACTTAATTAATAATTGATGGAAAGTATTCATTCCTTTTATTTAAATACATTAAGATCAATAATTTATTAATATTTTCGAGCATTAGCATCATTAAATTTCATGTATTATGGGTTGCAGACCTCATAACTGTACTACTACGTAATGTAAAATATCTCTACGATATAGGCCGAACTTTGCCGTAGGAATCTCAATCGTAGGCTCTACTCTTTTTTTGCTTCCCTGTAAAAAAAAAAAAAAACAAAGATTGACAGGTGAAAACTTGGATTAAAAAGGATTAAAAATGATTAAAAATGGATTCATTTCTTCTACAACGAATACTTCTGAATTCTTGTTAACCCGAGAATTACCAAATGGCATGAATGTGCCACCATTTTTTGCGGCCTCATATCTCATGGGATTTCCGGCCAAAAAAATCGGGAGATCCATATTTCGAAAGCTTGAGATCTGTTCTTTCAGATGGTATAAAAAAAAATTGAAAAAAATATAGTTAACTTTGTTAAATTGCAGTTTGAAGACAAAAAAATATGATTTTTGAAAAAAATTGTTTTTCAGCCTCGATTTTAGAATGGTTCCCGGTGCGCCATCACTCTGGAACCTCTCAAGTCTGTGGAATAAATGTTGGAAGCTTATGAAACAATCGTTCAAAAGTCAATTTGATGAATTTGTCATTGCAAAATGGCCATTTTATTGCAAAATTCCGATTAAAACGTTCTTGATTTT
>JAPYZR010000544.1:0-41713 GCA_030522945.1 Trichopria nigra | reverse complement strand
GCTGCACATTCTTACATCAAGCTCTATAGTCTCCGCAATTCACACACTTCGAAAATTTTTCATCTTGTACGTTCGTCCGTTCGTTCGTTCGTCATCGTTTTTTTTGTAGCTTCGATAACTCACGAACTAAAAAAGATATCAATATAATTTTTTTTGTTCAAATGTGTGTTTTGACTGAACTTAGATCTGATTAGATTTTGGAATATATCCATAGTGAAATGGAGGGGGGGGGGGGGTGAACAAAAAACGTTGATAAACTTTAAACTTCCATATCTTTTTGAATTTAGTGACAAAAAAAAAATTGCGATAGCGCGCCAGGGGTGCAGGGGGCGGAGCCCTCTCTGGGGCTGGCCATTGTTATGCTTCCTCTTATATTATATTAAATTATATTATGCTTCCTTTTATTTTGTATGTTTTATTAGTACGTTTTTCATCTTGCTTATTAGATTAATGTTTCATGTGTTTTGTTTGTTTCATCAGTTTCATTTTCTTCAATTGCGTTTCACTTTTATGCTTCCGTTTATTGTTTCCATTCTTTTTAAAAGTTTCATCAGTTTTGAAATATTTCATCCGTTTTATTTGTTCCGTATATTTCACCTGGTTCACTTGTGTTATGTTTCATGTGTTTTATTAATTTCATATATTTCATCTTGGCTATTAGGTTCATGTTTCATGTGTTTATTTGCTTCATTCCTTTCAATTGTCCGATTTATTTTTTTTTTCTTTTCGTTTTTGTATTCTTTTTATCGTTTCCTTTGCTTTAAAATTTTTGTGTAACCATTTCATGCAATTTATTTGCTGTATGCTTCATGTGTTTTATTTGTTCCAATGGTTTCATTCTTTTTGGTTGCTTAATTTGTTTTGTTTCATTTTTATGCTTCCTCTTATTATTTCCTTTCATTTTGTATGTTTTACTCGTATGTTTTTCATCTTGCTTATTAGATTAATGTTTCATGTATTTTATTTGTTTCATCAGTTTCGTTTTCTACAATTGCGCTTCATTTATTATTATTTTTTTATTGTTTCCATTCGTTTCTGATTGATTTATTATGTTTCATGTGTTTTATTTGTTTCATATATTTCATATTCCTTGTTAGGTTCACGTTTCATGCGTTTCATTTGTTTTTTTTACTTTTTATTTCATCTTTATCATTCCGCTTGTTTTATTTGGTTTCAAATGTTTTATCAGCGTGTTTATCATTCGTTTTATTCAATTCAGTTCATATACTTTCTCTTGCTCATTAGTTTCATGTTTCATATGTTTCATCCGTATCGTTCGTTTCATTATATGCATTTTTCATCTGGTTCATTTGATTTATCTCTTTTGCCTACTTTATTCATTTTATCTGTTTCGCCTGCTTAATTTGTTGCTCCATTCAACGTTATCCGCATCTTACACAAATCTTACATTCTTCTGGCAAAATTGATTCTTGTCAATTGCTAGTGCAATACTTCATCGTGTCTTCTGACATTCTGGCTGTTTCGATTGGATCTTCTCTATTGCATTTATTTATTACATATATTTATTACAATTTCGACGTTTTGAAAGGTAAGGCATTATTAATTTCACTGTACCTCATTTTTATTAATTGCACTATGTCAATATTCTTAAGTTTTTGATCCTTTTCTATTTCTTTTTTTTTTGTCTTTTTATTAATTACATCACATATCTTCGTTTACATAAAGAGTGTCATCACCCGGAATAAATATGTCACACTTTCCCTACGTATTTTTCACATCTTCTCAAAAAGAAACAAGTCAATTATTTTTTGTTCATATATAGATCACACTTTTTCAGCGTAATGCATGTCCAATCGACAATAAACGCCAAACTCACGGAAATTAGAACATTTTGTATCAAGGACGACCTTGTCCGCAGATGTTGCCCGAGAAGCAGTGCCTTTCCGCCCGTGACGATATTTTTCATTTTACTTGTACTAGGAAAGACCGCCTCTTTTAATCCGTCAATTCTTAATTAATTCGATGAACACATGCTTTTTGTTACGCTTAAAAACAGCGGGCGTAAAAGTGTTGTTTCCGCCCACACGTTAGATTTATTTCGTAATATATGTTTTTGGTATCGAAGACGGTAGTGGTCTTTGCGTTGTCGACACTTTAAATACCTCACCTGACTGTGAAATTGCCAACTTTCCGCCCTTTATGTACTCGGTATACCTACTGTTCCCTCTTAATTCTAACCTCTTCTAATTTTTTTAAGTTTGTATGATATTTACGATGTTTCCATTGTAAACGCTTTTTTTTGGCGATTCTATTCAAATTTTGTCCGTTGAAATTTTCTCCACTCGGTATTCTTATTCGCATCTCTCGTTTCCTCTCGGTTTCACATCTTTTTTTTTTTGTCGCCTCTTTTTTCTCTCGACTCGGGGGCATTTGCAAAGTTTGCGCACATGAGCATCCGCACTCCATATTACGGGAGGGAAAACAGGACGCGTATAGGACATTCTCGGCGAAGCGAAAGAATTTTTCATTGTACAGCGGTGGTGCTTTCGCTGCTTTGTGCATCGCGCTTCTCTAGGCGAAAGAACGAACTCAATCCGGCTCCTCGTGTTGTGCGAGGGACGGGCATTCATGCGCGCAACGGCCGACACTCAATGCGGAAAGAGCGATTCGCGAATTTCGCTTTCGCCCCCGCTCTCCGACCCCCCGCCTCCCCCCCCCCCCCCCCCCCCCCCCCCCCGCAAGCTCTATCGCCGGATTTCAGTCGAGTGACCTCGACGACGGAATGATGAAGATGGATGACCTCGAACCTCTTACTTGTTCGATTTTCCGATCCGCCGCCATTTTTGTTTTAGATTTTTGTCCCAACGATCGAATCATCAACGTCGTTTATTGTTCTTAGCAACAAAGTCCATGTCGTATCTTATATTGGTGCCATCATTATCGTTCAACACAGTCTTGAGCATTTCCACCCGTAGACTTAATCGGTGTTAATGTCGTCATTGTCCCGCGTAGCAATGACTGTTTTCAGAATGTGCAGTCATTCAGTCCTACTATCATCATTGACGTTTATTGCTCGTCTTCATCGTTGTCATCGTTCATTGCCATAATGTCATTTTTGTGGTTATGATCATCAACATCATCTCGTCGTTTCTTTTCCTTGACATTGGCAGAGTCGTCATACTATCAGCATTGTCACTGTATCCTTTTCAGTCATCATTATCATTATTTGATGATGTGAATGTTGTTATTTTACTCGTTGCCATCTTATGATGAATATCTCAAAATGATCATTGGCTCAACGTCAAGTCTAGTCACTGTCAAGTCGCGACATCGTCATCATCGTCGCTACAATCAACCCGATTGCATGATCCATTGTTACGTCCAATTTTGAAACGTCCCATCTTCATTTGGTCCGACACTTTTTTCGCACGTTCCATGGAAATGCGACACAGTCATTACGCCCTACATGGTGCGGTGTTTTCTTTTTGCGGCAGAAAGACTCAATTGTTAAAACGGGTTGGCGAGTTTTTAGGGAGCATCGATGCTATACAAGCCGTCGTATCAACGTCGAAACTGGTAACGAGGCAAGGGAGCAACCGAGTACTCGCTCGAAGTGCTCGCAAAATGATGAGATTATTGATCCTGACACGTGCGAACTTGGAAGCAGACTCCGGAAATCGAGGCGAGCAGCATCGTGCGTCCTCTTCCATCACGAGACTTCCCCCCCGGGTTAATCTCCTCCTTTTCTCGATATTTCGCTTTTTCCTCTCGTTCCCGTCTTTGCCCTTTACCTTTACTCTTTAAAATGCTCACCTCTATCGCACGTTTTTTTACGAGAGTCCTGTCCCTTTTTGTCGACTTGTCATCTTTCGTATTCCATTCCTTATTTTTAATATTTTCTTATTACCAATTATCTCCTGACGTTATCTTTTTTAGTTGAGTTTCAATAGGCTGGCAATATAACGAGGAAAGTAAACCTTTATCCTATCTCGTATCAATAACCTTGTTAAAAATATATAATTGAGACTAATGCTACGCTTGTGTTCCTTTATTCGCCAAGTTATTGATTTATGCTTAAGTAATTATTATTTTATTCTTGTACGTGCTGATGTTTATAAAAGCATTCCAAATGACGGATGAAATATGAAAGGGGAATCTAGAGAATTGCGGGGGCCCAATTGTCAAATTTAAACAAATATTACAAATTTCCACGTCACCGTGACAAAATTCTGCAATTCTATAGGCTAGAGGCAAGTATCTTGATTGCATTATTGATCGACCAGGGGAATTACATCGCTTTAGACGACCTTTAGACCTTTCGGACGACCTAATCCTTCTCCGTGAGATCATTGTTCATTTTACTTACACACAAAAGCTGAAAGCTGCGACATGCAGATAGCTTGACTGTGGTAAGAAGATTGCTCGTAACTCTAATAACAAAAACATTATGCCGGTCGTAAGCGAAACAATCGATGCTTTTGTGTTTATTTACGGCAGAGTTAGCAGGCATGTGAACTTTGTTCGAGAGCTTATCGTAGTTTGTCCAGTCTCGTGCACGGCTATCATTTAAATGTTCCCATCAGGAGGCGAGAAATAGAGCAATGCCAGATTTTGTGGCAATTTGATGGATGATATTCGCAGTCTAAAAAAAAAGTAACCTTCTACTTTATGCCTTTACTTTTTGACTTCGAGCTAATGTGGCAGGAAACGGAGAATAGGCCTTTGAAGAAAGGGACAGCATGTTGACAGAGATTTTATAAGACCTTGTGCCAGTGTAGAATCACAAATCCTACCTCATCATTTCATCATCGTAGCAATGACCCTAGGGCCTCGTAAAAATGTTTCTTAACCTATACTAAGAACTTGTCTGTGAGATGATAATGTAAACAGATCGTAACTATTATATAAAAATATTGCAAATAAAGACGTGTTTTTTTTTTGTGAATTTGATGGATGGATGATTGCGTAATAACTGAATTATACATATTATAATACATGTTCACCGAGGCTCTTCTTTGTGGGGTGTGTTTTTGTTATGGAGGTTTTTCCCAGGGAGTTAGTGTGAGTGATTCTTCTTTCTCTGTTAAGATATATGGTCTCGTAATCGCTTACATAGGGACTGTTTTGTGGGGACATATAGTAGTGAAATTCTTTTCTTACGTCCAAAGGCTGTGAGTTACATAATACTGAATCCGGGCAGTCTTGAGCTTTATGCTCTGTGACCATTTTTTTTTTTGATATGTAATTATGGCTGAGTAATGACATCTTCAAAAAATTAATCGTCTTAGATGGTTGTGAATACGTAATGAGGTATCAAAATATTTTTCTTTCTTGACCTGTCATAAATGGGGGTATGGTGGAACGTAAGAAAAGTCATGATTTATTTAAATGTTTGTCTGATGATGTTTTTATTTATTGTTGTTTTATGAAAAACTAGTAAATTGATGACAAGGTCAATGCTTCATTAAAATAGTTTTCCACTTCTTTCCTTTTCTTTTTAATATTTCTATACATTCTTAAAATTGAAATTGTGTGACTAACTGATCATTAGTCCAGTATAATGTTCTTCTGCTCCAAATATGTTGTTCTTTCCAGAAGTCTACTGGTTATTTTCCAATACATTGCGTTACGTAAGAATCACTTTGACAAATTTTCCTTTCTAAATCTAATCTCGAAAAGTTTAATGGTGTTGCCTACGAATTCTTTTTGTCAACTCGACCGTCTCGTATCAAAATCAACTATTTGTTTTTTCAAATGATTTTTATTTTTATATAATATTGAAATTAAATACAGTCTTTGACTAAAATAAATAAATTGACGTTTCGGTCCTATTGCGTGGACCCTCTTCAGAAATAAACCAAGTATATATATAACGAAAACAAGCAGAAACATACACGCATTTAAGGAAATATAAAGTCACTTCTATGCATAGGTCAATACGCCACCTGTTATTAGATGTATCTCAATATCAATTTTGAATTAACTATTATTTCTAAAACTTGTTTGTATTAAATTATTGTAAATTTGTGGAAGATTTGATGTTTCAAATTTAATATTGACGATGTTTTTAGTTATTTTAATAAAATAATTTCCTATTTATTTTCTTTTCTTATGATTTTTTTTCAACTGCTAAAATGTTAATGTATTTATAATTAAAATTATGTGAAGTTTATACGCGGTGTAAAGTTAAACCTGTATATTTTTCTGGATATTCATTAATATTCTTTATATATTCTTTTATGCGTGTTTCTTATTTTCGTTCAGTCTGCCCAATGTAAACCATATTGCAGTGTAGAATTTGATAAACAATACAGCCATGTTTTTCTTTTTTAAGGTTTTCTTTATGTGGTCTCATTCTTCTAATGTTTTTGTTGACTGGAATAGATTACAACTCGAATGTTATTGTTCTTTAATTTATTTAGTTAAGTCTATCAGTAATTATGTGTATTGTTCAATTACACAAGTGTACACAAAGGGTGTCTACGACAGGAAACTGTCGTTAAAACAGTTCTAACGATATAGTTTCGTTAATATTTAATCCAAAAAAATCTCAATGCTATTTCCGAGCTTTTCGTGTATAAGCTGTGTAAGAATAAATGTACGAAATATTCCAATGGAATTTCAAACAAAACGCCATTAAAGTATTCCAAAAATACGAATACGATACATTTTTTAGTAGTGAATATTTACATATTCCAAGTGTACGAAAATGTACACTTAAATTAAAAATAGGAACATCCGTTTGTTTCAAAAGTGAGCATTATGTTTTTCATTTTTTTTTTTTTCAATGTCGGAAAATATGTTCTATCCTTGCTTTTGACCAACTTTCATAGAAGCTTTGCTGCCTATTCTTATCTAACCCATCTATTAAATCGAAATAAAAAATGAAACAAAAGAGACGAAAGTGAATCCTACACATTATGTGCTTCCTAGAGCAATAAAGTTCCTAGTGATAACTGTCTACACGAATATCATGTTTGGAATCGAAGGAAACGCGATTCGACACTATATAAAACGGATAAATAGAATACGAAAGAACAAATAGAAAGACAATATATGGCGAAGGGGAGAAAGGAAAGGCAAAAGAATAAATCGTAGAGAATAGAAATTGGTCTTTCGATAGGGTAAAAAAGAAGAAGGGGGATGTTGAAGCGAGATCCACTTGGATTTTTTTTTTTTTGTTTGTTAAAATCGACGATAGAGTGGAACGTTGGTCTCATTTGTCGAATTTTTTTTTTTTTAATTACATTCCATTATTTGTATTTTTATTTTTTTCATTTTCCTTCATTTGCATTTCGTATTCTTTTCAGTTTCCTTCGATTTTCCTTTTCTCTATGGCGAAAACGGGCGTTTAACTTTCTTCCGCATTCCCCTGTTACATTATTCTTATTTGAAATAAATATATTTTGAAGATCTTCGTCGTATTTAACGATCTAATCTCCGAAAACCTCAAAAATAAACCACGGTGGCACAAGGCGCGTAAAATATTATCAATCTGCAGAAACACCCTGGCCCGATTTTCAAACTTTGTTAAAACGGCATCACTTAACCTATCTACAACTTCACGCAGAAGAGATAATTATATTGCGCACTATTTTTAATCTCTGAAAATGGGAACGCCGATCGTTGGAGGTCGATATTTAAGATAAAATTGTGGTTTTGACTTATGTTGCAGAACGACACGATTGCCCCATTCTTATACGGAACGACATGTTTGAAGGTTACAAGTCGAATTTAGTGAGAGAATTATGCAATACAAATCACAGCATCTTGAAGTCTTTCAAGATGCTTTCAAGATGCTTTTAAGAATCAATGTACAATGGGCATTCATATAAATCAATATCAACACTTGACATCCGGCATTTTTAGAACTCGTTTTGGTACATTTTTATTATATCGACATATTATAAAGTAACATAACCTGACTGTGATCGATACTGCACGGGTTAAATTACAAATCGAAATAAGTAGTAGCTGGGATAAGATTCTATACATCATTAGATTGAACAATCCTCGTCTTGAATGTATATTCAATATACAAGAATGTATAAATATTCTCATTTCTTATAGCGAATATTCTCCCAATATATAAAATCATCGAATTTTCCAGATTCCTTTACTTATTTGCAGGTTTTCAAAATTATCAAAATGTTCACAAATTCACGCAGGCACTTAATGCAGCTAAAATTCGTGCGGGTAATTAGTACACGATATATTTGTCAATAATATTATTACAATATAGGCAAAAGTCAGTTGTAACATTAAAAATAATCGCGTCGGGGTTTTTCACGTGTTGCACGTTTGATTGTGCGTACACACTATAATTGAAGTGACCAGATGGTGTTTTGCCAAGTATTCTTTGGCAAGCGCAAGATCGAGTAGTTCCGGTACTTATTCAATGCTGTTCGAGTTCTTGTATAAAGTATACACTTTACTGTTTGTTGCGGTTATTAAGGAGATCAATCATCTACACAAGTGCTGATGTAATCACGATGTTCATAATTTTCAACTTCGTCGCTCCGTGAAAAACGTCACGAATCATCGAGTGCCAGAGTTTTACTTCAAACGCTTGTCTTCTTTTTTTTTTGTTTATGTACGATATAAACGTTTCTCGTAACTGAATAAAATTTATGCCAGTCAATTTTCATCAATTTGACGAAAGACAAAATATTTAATACATTGCTTGCATGTATTATTTATTTCTTCGTTTTGTACACATCAAAATAGGGATTGATATGAATAAAAACAATGTGGAAATACTACTATATGAATTGATTATAAGATCATTGATGTTAATTAAATTAAGATAAGGCCGAAATCCATTTTGTTAACGTGGGACAGCGACACCACGCTTCGATGACCTGTACTCTTCAGGGAGATAATTTTCTTTCAATTAATCGAATTTTTTCAGATCGTTTACTTGGAACAAGTTCTCGTCGTTTTTATTACAAATATTATATCCTTTCTAATTAAAGATAATTAATTAAGACAGAGGGATATGTATATATTTTTTTCGTTAAATCTAAAATGTAAACAATGTAAAGAAAGTAGAGTATGAATTGGCAGCGAGTATGGATAATTAAGAGCAATGAAAATTGCGAAAAAAAAGTAATCAGTGGACAGTAATGTTCTAATATGATTAATTCAATGTATCGTCAGACACAATAATTGTAACATTTTGTGCTATTAATGGAAATTACTTCATGATTCGGCATACGTCATATTGCTTTTATCATTCAAAGGAGGTGACGAGGGTTCAGTCGTCATGCGGAATTTTTATCTTGTCACGTCGCTTTGCATATCAAAACAAACAAAACGTCTTAAATGCAAAAATGTTTCATATGAGACTATATAATCTGTAGCATTGCTAATAATGATAACCGAACATGGTCGAATACTTGTCCTATATATAAAAGCAAAACTTGTTAATAAAACGTGACCTTTTTGTGTGAGCGATTTTTTACAAAAATACATTTTGATATATTATTACACATAGAAACATGTAGTACAGTGTTGATTATTGCGCTGTGGTATAAGGCCTTGATGTGTATAAATTGAAACCTATTCTTTTCAGTTCTTATTCAAAATCCAAAAATGAAATTGAATTAAAATTAAATGTATAATCTTTCCACTAATTAGTTAATTCTAATCTAAAAAATAAATTAGGTTAATAAACGCGATAATAATTTGATATGTCTCCAAAGATAATATACTTTTATTTCCATGTTTACATTTTTTTTGTTTAAGAAATCGAAAATAAATCACCAAGATATCATGTCTTTTTTTTCCAGCGATTATGCAAAGAGACATTTTCATTTCAGATATCACGTGCCGAGTAGAAATAAAAACTCGCTAAGCTGATAATACTATTATTGATAGTACTAAAAAGCTGAAATATAGAATACAATGGCGAGTGAATGCAAAGATAGAAAATACGATATACAGATACGGCGTGCAGTAATCTGCAGAGGAGGTTTTGTTAAAAATTTTGCAACAATCAGTATCAATTACTTTTTCCGCGAACTTGACATCATGCTTAAGGAGATGAGTGATAACAAATTATATCTATGAGCTAATGTACCAAGGAGTAATTAACAGACACAGCATTTGTCACCCACTTGCAGCGATAAATCAAAATATCTTTATTTATTTCTTTTTTTTTTGAAAAAGTAGAATATGTCCAGCAAAAATTTATTTTTATAGGAATTCACGTAGTTTACGTTTATTTCCCCTTTAAACGAAATTCTGTAATCGAAGCTATTTCTTGTAACGTCTTCGTGGATTCAGCTCGCTCATGGGGCAATTGAATTTATTTTGACTGAAGCAACGATATAGATACTTGCATAAACGTATATGCTATAAACAATCTGTCAGAGAATCTTGGCTTCATCGTCACCTGTAAATTATGGCGATGACGTTGCACTGGCAGATATCGCTCACACTATTAATAAATGTAAAAATAATACTTTTCTGCGATGGATCGGAAGAAACGGAGCGTTTTCCGCGCGATCTCGTGACATTTTTCATTTCCTTATCGGTGAGTTTATTCGGCACGAGTGGATATATAAATGTATATACGATAATTCAGATTTTTATTTTCGCCCAGCCAATCCTCGCATGACGTAAATTTAAAGCTGCGTTGTAACGCGCGATCTCCGATAAAGTTAGAGAATTATAATCGATATAAAAGTTGACGAATGATACGACTTTTTAGCGAGATACACGTCCAAGAGGACTTTTCGAAAATTGTATTGTAAGAAAATATGAGAAATTATTTCACGTAGGATTATTCGTGTACAGTTGAACGCCAAATTACAGTCATGCACCAAATCCCAAATGTGAAAATAAATGTGAAAAAAAAAAAGCAAACATAAAGCTATAAAATATTATAATAATATAATGTTCGTAAAAAAGGTTCGATGTAATAACGATAGAAACGTCAAGATGGCCGATCAAAAATGGCGACTATAAAGTTGTTTCATTAAAAAATTGTAATTAACTAATTAAACCGAATCTGCTTCCAACATCCACGTACATTTTGCCAATATGGCGTCCCGAATGGCAAAAAGTGTATTTCTTGAAATTGTCGCTATCCGATCGAATTGCAATTCTTGATCGGGTGATGTAATTAGTTGGACTAAAAGTTGATTTCATACGCGATCATCTAAATGGGGTCTTCTTCAGGAAAATTTGAATCTTCCGATTTTAGTAAATGAAAAATGTTCAATGGAAATTAATATAAGACACACAATTGTTTAAAAATCCATATACGTCATCTTCAATCTTTACAAGACCTTAGCAAGAAAAGATTTGAGCATTGTTGGTACAAGAAACTACCAACAATGCTCAAATCGATTTAGGCCGACATTTTTGTACATCCAACAGAGATTCGGCACTTTCGACAGGTAGTCGCTATATACCAATGCTTCGAACAGCAGGGCCGCCGTAGCGGGATTAATGGGGGCAGGGGCTTGCGGGGCCAGGGGAATCGCTCATAGCCCCGGTAGGCATAGGAGTCGTTGTCTGATCCTGAGGGATGACTGGTTGCCATGGCGACGGATTCGTCGCTTGTTGCGTATCCGGAAAGTGCAAGCTCGCGCTTCGTTTCGTTACTTGCTCGCCACCGCTGCAAAAGCTATAGACATAATTCACCGATAACGTCGTCGACGTCGATGACACGTTGACCTCTTTCGCGCGATGATGCCAGGGATTGACGTCGACGCAATAATGAATTAATTTCTTTGCTCATTAAATGGTGCATTCTTTGCAATCCGTGCACGGGTTCGTCCACCCGTTCATGGGTGTGTATGTTCTGATTTGCGAATCTCGCGTGCCTTAGCATTTACAAGATCGGTATTTTTCAACGAAAGCAATCGGTCTTTTTTCCATGGGTATAATCATCAAACATCAAGACTTTTTTATTGTGAGTACTGCGTTTAGCTTGGAAACAATAATATATATTCGTAGTGCAGCAGAAGATTAAATCAGTTTCTGGTAATTTATTCTGGTCCTAAATGCTATAAGTGTATGGGGTCAGATTGACTGTCCAACAATTGTTTCCATTTTTCACAACAACAAGGTCGTCGTATATTTTGACAAGAAACCTTTCATATAGCCTTCGTTTATATCATTTTTTTTTTTAAACTAAATTCAAATGATTGACGGAATTAAAAGGAATTCGTTGCACAATGTTCCAACAGTCATGGAAATAACATCTCATTCCAATGTAGAATATAATGGAAAAGGCCATGGAACACAAATTGCGATAAGCGGAAAGATATTACTTTCGGATGAAAGACGGCTGTAGAAAAAGAAGGGAATAATGTAGAGACTAGTAAGATTCACATCTATAAGTCAACGCTTTAAATGACTATTTAAAAAACTATAAATGGTCAAACGACCACTGAAAGAACCGAATTTCCTGGCAGCAAAGTTTAAAAGGAAAACATTACTTTAATTGAACTTGACAAAGAGTTTATTGTATACATTACTTATGAAATGATAACAAAGTAAATACACTTTACCCAATCATTTTAATTTGTCTTTTCACCTCATTTTGCGGCTCGACAAACCGAATGTGAAATTATATGATACTGCGCCGGCTGCGCGTTAATTTTCATATAACATCAAATTACGGATTGATGTCACAAGCTTCCAACAAAGTGAGCCGACGAAGTAGGAAACATTGGATCGTATTAATTTGAACGAGCTGCAAATTGTGTTTTCATTTGGTGCAATGTAGAATCGAACGTGCCTCCGGGCTTGCGAATACATTCGGTATACCGAAACAAACTTTTTCTTTTTCATTGGCTTTTTTATCAAAGAAATTCGGCTTTCATTATTGCCTAGTGATTTTTACAACTCTGTAGCTCTGATGATTCGTGTATTCCTGTTTGAATGATCTGCTTTTAGTCGATAAATAAATAAATAATAATATATCAAAATTCTTACAAATATCCGCGGAGAATTCACTTCCAGCAGTTTTTTTTTTTTTTTTTTTTTTTATTTAAATTAACCAAACTGACTCAAATAATTTACTATATTCTAACAAATACCTGCCACTTTTACGCAATACGTAATTTCTTGCGCAATTTCATCGTGCGGTCAAGAATCTTTCTGATAAACGCAATCTTCTGTACGCGTCCGGTACCTCTTACTAAACACTCGTGTTTAAATTTACATAAAACCCAGGCAGATTCGGTTTTGTAGTGATAGAATACAATACTACATTTAAAATACATGACGATTAATTCATTCTCCAGAAAAGTACCTAGATTCATTTTGAGAACAAACCATTCTATAAAAACAAACATATCGACTTTTTAGAAGGGGACACTCAATCTTCGTTCATCTAGACAAAATGGCAATTACAGATAGCCATAGAAATAATTTATTCGTCAAATTTTGATTAATGGATCTAATTAAAAATATCAGCACCTGAGTTTAACATCATATTAATCATCGGGAATCCTCTCAGTTATAAGATGCGTACAAGTGTCAAGCGAAAGGGACATTTTTTTCGAACTTTGAAAAGTTTTCATTTCAAGGACCGCCATATGATAGACCCGCTCGCTCCGAGTACGTTGCCTTCAAACGCTTTCTATTCATTTTAGCGGAGTGAGCTGATTTTGAAAAACAAACTTGTGAAATTTGACGATTCGCCAATTTATTTGAATATCCTTTGCTTTTCAATTCGACATTGCTCGCAAGTGCGTCCAAATTCCAAAAGATTAATAAGCTCGTTTAATATCAAATGAAAAATGAACCTATAATATTTATGACACTATCGCGATAATGAAGTTGACGGTTCTTGTTTTTTTTTTTTTTTTTTTTTTTTAATTTACATGCAAGTGATGAAATGACGCGATATTGTAAGTGGTTAACTGAAAAGCGTACAAATTCTTTGAAATACATTGCGCTAATGAAGAATTAAATTTACGTGATGGAGTACGATGATAATCAATAGTGGCAGAATATGAATTCATTAGAACAAATTACAGAAATTTCGTAAATATCCTCTTCAAGTCCAATTATAACACAATAACTTTTTTATCATTTACAGCTGAACCCACATTTACCCTTTTAATTAATCACTTGTCGAAACGATTTCAATTTCAACCTGCTCGATTCGACCTTTGCAATACAAGCGTACTATCTCTAATGAGATTATAATTGTTCGATTGTTACAATGCGAGCGGCGACAAAGTCAATACGGCATAACAACAACTTCAAAGCGACATACGGAAGTTCTGGCCTATATGTTTTTAATTGCCTACTGAGAAAAATCAGGTTTTGTTCGATCAATATTAATAACAATTTCTCATTATTTCGTGAAATCAACATTTTATAAAAGATGAAGTTCAATCGTCCAGTAAAACTTCCGCTTTTCACCAACTGCTTAAAAATGAATCGATTTCTGATTACATAAAAACACTTTGAGTCATTCGATAAATCACAATCGTAAGGCGAAGGTGAAGGACATGAACCGGTCAGCCACATCGGTTACGTCTAATATGTATTCTTTCCGAGTATCTCTCACAGGTCGGCATCTCCCCTTAGCTTTTTGGACGGTTTCTCGTGTTTCAATTTACATCACAGAACCGCATCAATCTAATACGCTTGGCAATTGCTGTACAAGCTTGACAATTGTTGACTTTTAAGAAAGCGGTGTACGATCGGTTGCAAGTCATCCAGGCGCCTGCAATGTTTGCAAGCTTAATCTTAACTGACTCTAAAAGCTACACGGCATCTCTGTCAAGTTTAAGACAATAATGATAAATTGGAAACCTATGCCAGCAGTCTCCTATGACTTTAGTGATCTTCTATATAAATGTTTATTCATACATGTCCAAACGGAAAATTTAAGTAGCCATTCAAAACGTAAACTTTTGGTTTTTCTTCGCTTACTAAATGTGTATTACAATTCTTCAACGTTCACGCGGTCCACAGAAGCTGTTATATACGATAACGATCATCGTCTATCGCAGGAGCATTGCGCGTTCAGAGTTTATTTCTTTCGATTATAGGCAATATAGATGAGTCAGATAAAGAGATAACAATGTCAGTGTTCATTATGTCGGGTAATTTATATCACGACTTATCTGTAACAGTGGAGTACATGTGTAGAGGATAAAACGTAACGAATGTATATCGGAGGCTGATTTTTGTTGCGTCAAACAAAAACTGCGTTCATTACAGCCCGGACTAGCGAAAATGATGGGGGGTTCATAGTCGTGAATAAAAAAATGAATATTACTGCGACAGTGTATTAAAAAAAAAGGGGCGATATAGAGCGAGATAAAGACAGATGTGCGCGGACGCGCGCGCGTGTTCCTTCGCGCCGTTCGTACGGAGTTGATTTTGCGGCTTTTGCGTTCGGACTGCGATTGGAAGATAGCCACGGCCATGACGTTCGCGCCTCTAGTTCACGACTCTATAGGTCTCCTCTCGCGCTGCTACGCGCCACAAGTGTTCGTGGCGTGCTCGCGCGAGGACCCTCCTCGACGTTCACCTGTTCCGCCGCCTTGTCGTCGTCGTCGTGCCGGAATCCTCGAGATCGCGAGTGCTGCTGGGTGTTCCTAAACGCAGGTGCGGAAAAAGTCGACTTTCCGGCGAGCTTTATCCCGCGAAAAGCTCCGCTTCCTCAAACGGAAAGCTCGATCGATCAAGCCGGATTTTTTTTTCGAAAAAAGCGCGCGAAGGATTTCAGTGCGAAAAAACCCGAGTTGACGAGTGACCCTTTTTTTCGAGCTTTTTGTGAGCTTGCGGCTTCTCAGCTCGTTATCGAGGAGTTTCGCTTCTGTGGCAAGAGTATCATTTTCGCTTGAAAGACGTTGAATTTGTGGATTAGATCGCTTGCCACCGTCTTGTTGGAAACATCGCCGAGCTTTTTTCTGTAATTTTTTACTTTTGCTGGTACGTACTTTGGAAATAGTGCATCAGGTACATTATCGAATAATTGCCAATGGGAGAATGGTGTTTGCGTGATTTAAAAATCTAATACGACCGCAAATGATGTTTGGCTCCTATCAATCAATTGACTTTGAATCTATACATTCGAAAATTTGAGCTGTCCTTAAGACCCCTGGTACATAGAATCAAAAGGAGGTCAGACAACACACGAGCTTCTCATTTACCTATTTTAAATGTTCTTTCAGTCGCTTTGATTTGTTCTAGTGACACTGGGAATCCTCTGATATCACTTACGCGAATAAAGAAAGAATTGAACGTGAAGATCAGTTCAATTGCAGAGTTTAAGAGCATAAAAGAGCGAAAACGGAGATGAAAGAAGATTTGGAAATCAAACGAGAACATAGTTATCGTTTTCTATCATTTTATTTTCGAAATTTTTCATTCTGAAAGCTAGGTCTACAAAAGCATTTTAAGTCACAGCATAAAGCACAGTTTAATTGTTCTTTTTTTTTTTTTTTAATGCAGCCGAATTGTTATCCGAATCAAGAAACTGACGTCGACACAAAGTAAAAGATATTCATCTCAAAATTAAGATTCGTCTTAAAATAAATGAATTTGATTGATTATGTTTTCATAGATTTTCTATTTTTTCCCCCTGTATATTTAGATTTCTTCGCCAATTTAAGATCTTTAACTTTTTAATCGTTAGCTTATGTTTTGTCATTTATATTCATCAGTTATATGATAATGAAAGAACATTGCATCCTACGTCATTTTTAAGCAGATTATTCCGAGATGAATTCGCGAATAAATTCTGCAGACAGAATTACACACGGAAAACTGCCCGGGGTAGATTCATGTGGTTTTAATTCCATTTTCCAGACTTAAAATCACTAAAAAGCTTACAATGAAAACTCAAAGAAGACTGAAACACGTACTTTAATATATTCGCATTAGAAAGAAATGATAAAAAATATAATTTGTGCCTTGTTTTATCTAATGCTGAATGATTTTGACTTTCAAGTGTAGACTTTAGAATCGGATTCCAAATCCTGTATATTATTGATTTTGTAACAAAAAACGTTTTCGGTCGTTCTATCCCAAATTTGCAGCATTTTTTAATTAATTTATTCGTCTCAGTACTTTTCAACAAAAAATATCTTGAATTCATTCATCGTGTGAAGCTGAAATTACATGAAAAGGATAAAAGAAATTTTTAAAGAAGTTTATTAAAATTTATAAAAGTGCATGTTTATTAGACGCATTGGCGAGGAAAGTTCGTTAAATATCCATCGCTGATATAACGAAGATGACTCAAGTATTATGGACAAGATTCGAAATTAATTAAAACGAGCTTAAAAGATTTCCTTCTTAATCGAACATAAGACATTGACAAGCAGGAATTTAGCGACCACGTTCCGATGAAAATGGCAAGAACACGTGTAATTTATTGCAAAAATAGCCTTATCAATTATCCAGATAGTCACGATAACTAATTTCAACGCGAAATCGTCGTGTAAACAATCTTTTAAAAATTGCCGTTTTCATTTGCTTGAGTGAACATTACGAATGATTTCGAACTTGAACTATTCAATATCCAATACTCGTAAATTACTATCTACAAATTTGGATGTAATATGAACATCAATTAACACATCACTATAATCTCAATGGTTTTGCACGGGCAGTAATTTCGAACTCAAAACATAAGCATTCGTATTCGTTTCCAAATACCTAAACTCGAACGTATATGGCGTTTTATGAATTGATTACTTTGCTTGGCTCATGTCGTGTCTAACCTCAAAACTGAACAATACTCTGTACCACTGGTAGTTACTGACTGACTGTAAAAATATTATATAATGTTATAATTTCATGACAAACTTCATTACACGATTGAAGTGTCATAGATTGCATATCTCGTTTACGTACTCCTAACCTCAAAACAAATTATGCGACAATAAGCGACAATATCGAAAAGCATAATCTCGAAACATAATTATCGACTTAACCTTTATAATCTGTGCGCTTCGTTTTTCGCCTTTCATTGCATTAAAAATGTATAAATAACATTAAAAACTCGCCGTGTTTCGAATCATGAAATAAAACCCTTATAAAGCAGAGGAAATGGAACAAAATTCAAAGCAAAAATTATTCAATTCTAACAGCATGCATCTTCTTTAAAAGATCCTAACATTCGCCTCGTCCTGTCCCCCATCGCCCATTGCTAAGATCAAGACCTCCGAGCGAGGTGGAAGGCAATAAGTTCTTTATTATCGGATTAAGCGTGCATTTACATCGAGCTTATGGAGTGGAGAGGATGATATAATCGTGACTTCCGTTGATTTGCCGACGAGGGCAAAAATATGAATTCATCGCGTGGATTTGTGGCGAATCCCTCGCCTATTTTTACACGTGCTCTTGCTTTTAGCAAAGACCAGTGCAGCTTTCTTTTTATTAACAGCTACAACGCGAGATTGTGATTGCAAACGCACGTCACGGTATGCGCATTTGTGAAAACGTTACCGTAAGTTACGATCGATCAGACGAGCACGTTGAGAATGTCGGTGATAATAACAATTATCGGCAATATTTTTATTTACTTTTGTCTACTTGCTTCATTTCGTCTGGCTCGAATTTTATAATGCCGCTAAACGTTGTAAAAAAGTCTTTGTTTACTATACGTGTGGATATTGGATCCAAGCGGGGTTGTTGAAAAAGAAAAAGATGGCAATCTCATTTGTTGGGATACCAACGTTGTCTTCGTCGAACTTATCTGCACTCTAATCGGACAAAATTTCTGTTTCATTGTATTAAATAATTTTAATTACATAAAAGAAAATCCCCGACGTCAATTTATAGTTGTAACATGCGGGATTTGATTATAGTACGCACGAAACGTTGCAGGAGGCTATCGGGTAGTGAGATAATTCAAACGACGCGACCGGTTCCTTTATGAATATCAATTCATTCCATTCTCATTGGACTCAACCCACTTTATCCGGTAGAATTATTTGTCAAGTATTATCGGGTTCGATCCAGATTCAACCGCAGGCACTTGGAGATTCCTGACGGAATAATTCAATTCCCTACGATTGCTTTTCGCCAACAGTTTAATGAAATAAGGCGAAAGCAATTCCATTAAATATTCTTTATATGCCGCTATTTACAGAACTATATGTCAACTCTTAATTATAGGTTAAAATTGCATTTATTATTATTATTATTTTTTTTTATCTGTTGTTATTATTATTATGATCCTCAGTCCAAATCTTTGTTGTTATTTCTCGAAATATTCTATTAATAGATTAGACGAATTAAAATCGACGTACAGATTAGAAAAAAATTTCTATAATTTAGGTTGGATACAAAAATGTTTCATTTTCTAAGGATTTCAGAAAGTTGTTTTTAAAATAATTATTCCATATTTGTATACATGCTGTTCACTCTTTTCATACATTGTTGGCATACATATTAAAGAGATCTACTTTAAAAAAGGAGGGTGGTTGAGAAATTTGATTGTAATGTTATAATAATTCAAAGAAGTGCTTAAAAATTTCGTGTAGCGAACGATTTGTTAATAATACAGTTCTGGTGGAGGAGTGCAGCTGCTGTGTCGAGTAGTCTAATTATCTCATTATACGATCCCGCATACAATGTCAATAGAATACAACAAGGCGCGTATCATTATGCATTCACTCTTCCTGTCTCACTGTAAGCTTCTTTTGTATATTTTCCATCACTGTATAACATTTCGAAAAAGTCATTTAATTCTACTGAACGTTTATTTATTTCTTCTTAACGTAGTTAATAACAAAAAAATTAACTTATTCAATCCTTTTTCAACTTTCCCAAATAATATTGTCGTGGCAGATATTACATTTATTTTTAAGCAATTGTAATTTGATATCATTTAATTGGTATTTTAAAAATATTTTTATTTATTTTTTGTTTAAACCATTTTTGAGATTCGCAAATAAATAAAGAAAACTGCCCTAGTGGGATTCAAACCCTGATCGTACACTCGCTGGGCACGCGCCACGCATCTCGGTCACGTTTTAGGGTTATTTGTTAATTAAAACTTAATGGTTCGGTTTAAAAAAAAACCAGTTTCATCGATTCAAATTCAATGATTGTTACCGACACCTGTTGATTCCGGATAAAAATTGTCTTAATTGAAAAAAAAGACCGTTATGCATTTCACTTTTATCCAATAAAGCAATAATACCATAATAATCGTTTTCAAATAATTAATGTAACTTACTTAAGAAAACGGACCACTAATTATTTTATGAACACTTTTGCCGAATTTTAAGTGCCTCTTCATATACAATAGACTTGCTCAAAATCAAAAGCATTTAGCGGAATTTAAACGGTAAACGTTTTAATTAAGCCAATATACAAGCGTTTGAATGTTGCTTCATCAATTACCGTTTTTATGCGGTAATCAAGCTTTTTTGCAATCAAATTGGCCGATTTTAAGTGCACTCGTCAGAAAATCTACTTATTTTTAAAATCGAATTCTTCAAACTCTTAATACAAATTTAAAGTAATTTTTCAAAATTAAAACTGAACAATCCATTATCGCCAACCAAAAAATGAAAGCTTTGTTTGCCGTACGATGTATTATTCAGTTACTCACAGTGCAAATTATGAAACCGAAAACGCAGTTTTTTAAATGTAGGTTAACTGTGAAAATACCGGCTGACGTTTTAATTTTAAATAATTTCCAAATGTCGGAAATTCTAATGAAGAAACTTTTTTCCAATGAAGATTTTCTGGTTGGTAAAAACTGAAACCATAGTGCAAGATTTCCCAAGCTTTTCGCCATCCACACCCATTGCTTTTAAGTGCCTCGGGTTTCCAGAAGGCGCATGCGAAAACGTAAAAGCTCATAGGAATTTTCTACAAAAGCGAAGTTACCATTTCACGTCCCTTCCTTTGTTTCTGTTATATTCATCGGAACGTGACTAAGAACTTTTTGGCTAATTGCATTATTGAAAATAAATGCGTAATCTAGAATCATGAGATCCATTTCTTATCAGCACATCTGTGTCACTGGGCATGTCAACAATCGAGGTCAAGGTTTCAAGATTAGAGAGGTGCCCTAAACTAGAAGTCCCAGTTTCGAATTACTCCGAAAACGGCCATCCTCCTAATGCCGCGAATCTCGAACCCCCTCTGGACCAATAACTTGTTACTGAAATAAAGTATCAACTCGAGAATTCGAAGCGAAGAAACATTTATCACCGTCTCGTCGAAAGCCCAAGTAAATTAATCACGAATAATAAGGTTTACCCTGCTTGAATTCTATGCATAATAAACCGACAGAAGTCGGAAAACAACAGGCTAACGAAACCGGAAATTAAAACGATGTACTGCTGCGTCCGTACAAACACAGCGGAAAAGTATATGGGTCGCTTTTGTTGCGCTCTGCCGAGTGGAAAAAGCTTTCTAGTATTCTCTCTCTCTCTCCCTCTCACCGATCTACGTCTTCTTTCTTCCATGTGCTCAAATTCTCATTTTTGTGAAGAGGAAAATCTTATACACTACAAAGGCAACTCGTCGATATCAACAGTGACATCGGTGAGCGACAAGTTTATGCGAAACCGAAAAGCCTAACATTGAATCCGTGAAGGGGTTGTATTGAATTTTTGAGTTTCAGAGTGGATATCGATTTCATGATTTGTAATGCACGTATAGGAAAAATACGTCACCATACGCGATAACTGAATCTGAGCGGAGTACTGCAACGTTTAATACCATCGAAAATTATCAGTCTTATTAAATTATAACGTACTAATGTACATCGCGGAGGAATGTTTCGAATCTCACGCTCGGATTCTCACAAGTTGACAGCGCATTTTATTATACGGATTCAGTTGGAGCCCGGTCTCGTCGTGTTGAATGATAAATTAGGTTGAATGCTCGAGTAATTGCGCCTCCACATTATTACTCAGAACAAAGAGGATCTGAACGACTAGTTTAATTGTTAGCTGCGACAGATTCGAGGAAAGGTTACGGACCCGAGCAGAAAAACAAATGGCTTCAAATGATTTTCGAAAACCATTTTCTTCTTCATACGATTGTCTTTTTATTGCTGATTACAATCATGATACATCTTCATGATGTAACAACGTGATGTCTTTCCACTCGTTAAACAATCGATTTCATGAAAAATCGAAAGTCGTTCAAAGACATCTGTAAAAAGGTTCGACATGAAATCGTACAATCACGAAGTAAGCCATATAACAGACCCCATGACAATTTCTAGGGTCGCTAGCAGAGTAATCGCAGGAAATTTCATCGATTCCCTCGACTTTCTCATACCTTTGTCAGGCGCGTGAATATTATATGCCGCCTTATCATTTCCAATTGCGCTTTCCAGTTCAATTCCAATATCTCGGTGAACTTCGTCGTAGGCCTACCTCCCGCCCTGGTTGCCCCTTTCTCGTCCCTCTCGGCTTCCCTTCTCGTTCTGAATACCATCATCGCGTTCCTGAGAGCTTTTGCCTCGGAGCAGCCACTTCGATGACCCAGATTTTTCAAAAAGCCCTAAATGACCCGTCCCGACGAGATGAGAGAATAGATGGTAAATCGCTAATGACTTTAATGGCGTGTACACTCGGGAGGTATAATAGGTTTTATCTTCGCTGTGGAGAGTCGATATGGAGAAAGAATAAAGCGTCCGGTTTCAATGCTGCTAAGAATTTGAATGAGGATGAAAAGGGGTTAAGCGGATTAAAATTCATCGTCTGACTTAGCATGAGTTTAATACACTCTAATAGAGCGGTTTCGTATTTGTGATCTTTTGTGAATTTCTCTTGCAAACTCCGTGAATAGTTTCTCTCTACGTTTCATTTGACACATTCTTAGAATTTCGCCAGGACATTCCCACCTGTACCGAAATTTCCATACAGTACGTCCTGGCATGAATTGATATATCCATTTGGCTGGTTTGCTTAGATTAGGCTTATTTGGTTCGCTTCAATTGTACTTAAGCCTATCCAGTCCAACTCGATTGGAATTCATTTGTGTATTACTTTTTTATTCAATTCTGCTTTTCCAGGTATACTAGTCTTCTATCTTGAAGTTCGTATCACTTGATGTTTTGTGCGCAGCGGTTCGTTGTATCCTTCGTTCTCTATGTTCATTGGCAAGATTCCCGTTACCTCGAGCGGTGCCATTTCAGCATTTTGGACGCTGATCGTGTACCGTTACCTACTAGTATCTTGAGTATTATGTTAGGTCGTTAAAGCTTTATGTTTTCATCCCTATCCCCTATAGGCTTCATCTCCTAACGAAGAGAATGTAAATTTTATTGGTAAAAAATTAAGCCTATTCTTGATACACCGTGATCTACCGTTCTCTTATATGAGAATGTCGTAAGCGTCAACATACTACGGATCCAATGTTAGCTTATTCGTCTTTTCATATTGGAATAAGACGGAATCGTTGCTTAATAATTTCTTGGCACTATGCATTATTGCCATGCATATGGGTGAACTTCCCCCAGGAAGGTAGTTTTACTGCTGCAAGTGACGAATGCAAAGAAAATGAACTCGCAGATGAGAATTTTAACGTAATTAAGCGCTCAACGATGTTTTCACTCCCAGTGAGGTTTCACCGTACCAAATAAAACCCCTCTCGCTGAAAATACCTATATCAGGACAAATATATTCAACGAAAAGTGCAAATTTGTTCTAACAGAGAAGCTCGAGCACTCTATCGTTATTTCCCGAGATACAAACGGGGTCTGAGCGTCAGCCGGAAAGTTTCGCCAAGGTAAACTTATCACGCACCGATTGCAATTCAATTTCAACATACTCGCCTCGTCGTATCTTCGTCAAACACGATCCTTATCATTCGTCTGCCTCGCTCGATTCTCGCCTTGGTTTACCAAGCTTCAAAAAACAAATAAACTTTCTCTGTTATCACGATGGTGAACTAATAATATCGAACTACCTGTTTTTGCTCCCGGCGTTTGTTTCAATAATTGCGCAAACAATGGCGTTACCGAATATGTTGATTTATGACGCTATGAGATTTACATTATAAAATTTTTATCGTATACTGCAGCGAGACCCATATAATGGTGACTCTTACACTACACAAACATTCCTTTACATCATATTTGATAATGAATGATTGCATTGTTTTGAGGTACTGGTCGTAAACAGAACAGTGCTAAAGTTAATTGCAAAAAATATATTTTCGCCTAATGTATTCAGGTACTGTAAAAATGTTGCTTGTAGGAATTTTTCCTCATACAAAGATCGTTTTTCTAGTTTAAATTGCCATCCTGAATCGATAATGTTAGATAATATTGCTCGCAATATCCTACGTCGGATAATGCACCCAAATATTATGTACGCCCAAACTTCATCCAAACGCTGTAGGAAAAACTGAAATTAATTTTACGACATATGTAAATAGTTTTTTAAAAGATTTAAGTATATCCTAATTGAACATTAAAATTTCAGTACACTATATTAAACTGGGATGTTTACTTAATGTAATTTGTCGATAAATGAATACAATTTTTTTTAGTACTCGGGCTTACGTACCAGTCATAAATAATCCTACGTAGGCTAGGACTGGTGTACTAATAAATCTGTAGCTCAAAGTGTAAAGTTAAAACAATTTTATTTTGATTTAAATCGAGTTTAATAAATGCGTAGTTTGAGATTATGTTAGATTTTGGAGATTTATAAGTTATAAATAAGGAGTTGATCATCTGCGATGTAAATATAGCCAAACAATCTGCAATCCATAAGTCGAGATGGTAGTACCACAATTCACTACTTATAGGAATGCCTTTATCTTGACTCATCCCCAATACACTTGCAACAAATAGAATAATTCTAAAGCCCTCTGCAGTATACAACTGTATAAACAAGTTTATATTGATTTTCAAGAAAATATCTTAAGAATATACATAGCATATAGAAACGAAAAAGCGTCTTTGTCTAATTATTGCCCTTTCACATAATTAGCACAGAATTATATTCAAAGTTCGCAAGAAAGCAAAATTGAAATTCCGTCGTGAATAGCGTCAAGCTACTATTAATTAAGCAGTAGGTTCATGTGCCTTCGTTTGTCAATGTAAATTTGTCCCTTGAAGAAGCTCGCTTGACAAAATTGCGCGAGAGCTAGAATTCGAGTTCAGATAAATAATCTACTCTCGTTTGTATGAAGCAAAGTAATTATCACATTTAACCGATAGTATACTGTGCAATTAAATAATACTTGAACGTACAAACTGATTTAGAAATATGGCAGTATCGAAGTATTTATATTTTGTTGTTCGAGTCTCGAACAACAAAATATTATTGCCTGTCCTTGATCTTGTACGAGCGTACGTACGGTAACACGCGCTCTAAAAGAATCGAATATAAGAGGTATAGATTTTATTTTTTTAATCAACCGTTTAAAAGTCGAGATATTTTTATAAATATTCATATTATCTTGCTCTCTAACTTGACAATGTCTAAATACATGTTATCAATCCATGTCACTCCGAACCATTCCATTTACATATAAAACTTTTTATTCGTTGAATTCCGTTTCATTTCTGAAAACTTTTCGCAGTTATCGTACAACCCAGCCAACTTTCCTAATTCACTTTGTTCTTTGTTCTCAAAATTTTAATTTCAGAAACCACATGACGTATGGTTTCTTCACTGCATAAAAAAAAAAGCTCGCGCTAAACACGTATAACGGCAATGTGTACTAATCTATGTCCATTAAAATAATACAGAAAACCTTGGAAGATAAGTAATTAAGTGTAGAACAGGACACAATAATATTTCCAGTAATCTTAATTCATACAGACAACCATGGACATCTAATTATGAGAGTATCTTATCCATTACTCCCGACTAATTATTCCCTTGTACACGCTATAAAAACCTCCATTTTATTAAGTAACTTTATTACTACTCGTGCTGTACTAGAAAAAATTTTTACTCATTCCTGTATTCGATGCACCGACGCGAATTTGATGCCCTATTTACCTATCGTACTGTGTTGCATGATACTTGCTTAAGATATCTTTAAGCTCTCCAATAGAGGTTCTGAAAATACCTTTGTATATTATGACAAAGAAGAAGTTGCTTATCAACTCTTAAAATGTACTGATAACAATGCAATATGTCTAATTACTCATTTAGTTGTGCCTAGTTTACAATAAATTTTGCGTTCAGCAAAATGCCTTAAAAGATTTGCTACCCTCCTGTCATATTATCTAGTTCATCGTAATTTTTAATAAGAAGGTGCCAATATTATCGCGATTATTGGTGATTTGTCAAATAGCAATTTTGACTCCTGTTACACTTATCCTAAACATTCGGAAAATTTGAACTTCACAATAAACTTAAACGGTGCGATAAGACGCGATTATACCCAGAAACTGACATTGTGATAATTGACAGTTTGCTTGACTGGAGAAAATAAATGATTAAAGGGGGAAAGAATAGCATTGGTATCTCTATTTTTTAATCTAATTCGCTCGTAGCCATGTCTGGGGTACCAAATTCTGTACTTTCATGAACCATCAAATAGATGGAATTTGGTGTACCAAGCGTCAAACAATCAGACACATGATAGCATAAAGTATTAATAGTCAGAACTCTATAATTCACGAAACCAGTTTTCTGAAATCTGTTATCCTGACTATTTAGTTTATTAAGAAAATCATGTTCAATGTTGAATAGCGAATTTTTTTTTGTCCGCGCAGAGGCTGCACAGCGAGGTCAAGTTGGGGAACGGACATCGAGACGTCTGCACAGACTGGTACGCGGATCAGCGTTGGACAAACAATACAGCCGGCACGCAGAACGCGTAAGAGCATTTGCGACGTTGCTGAGTTATCGTGATAGGCCTGCGTAGCAGGAAGGGATCGTCGTAGGGGAGATCATCGCCGTCGGTATCGCCATAGCTAATCGTACCACCCAAGGTGGCACAGATTGAGAGTTCCATCAACGATACATCCTCCTCTCCTGCCCGATCGGATCGAGCCAAGAGCGAGTGAGCCCACGGATCGACAGACTGCTGGCTGACCTATACCAGTACTGGCTGATTGCGAGTGTAGGATCGCCGAGCTTCTCGTCGGACAGTTGGACCGACGTGCTTTCAAGCTCGTTGCACGTCCCCCATTAGGGCGCGCCACACGGCACTTCCGCCGGACCGGAAGTGACGGTCCATGTGAACGAGCCTGACAGTGCCTACCGACGGGACTACCGACGATCGAACATGGAAGCGGCTACTGAATTGTAAGTATTTACATTTCTTCATATTCAAATTAGCCTTAAAGTATCAAACGTGCTAGGAGAAAGTCTGTGCAATTGACCTGTGCGCGGTTAGATATGTTATACTACTTATGTTACGAACAATGCGTAAAGTTGATAAAAAAAAACCCCTATTCCTTGATTGTTCTTCTTATTGAGTGTACAAGTACTCTTAAAACTAATGGTAACGATAAAAGTAAACTGCATTTTCAATCATTCTTTTATCATCAAATCTCCAGACCTTCAGAAAATACCTCTCTTTCGAGTAAATCCAATATTCCTAAATTCACGGCATTTTCATGTCTGTGTACTACGTAGCCAATTTGACATATATAACAGAAACTAATAATAGTCAACTTTGATTAAAACCAGAATTAGATAATAAAAATGCAAATATGATCGTAGAGTGAGTAATTATGAAATCATCGGAGTATCATAAAAATTCCGTATTGCACCCGCGTTCAATCTATATGGTAAATAGTTAGACTACCGGAAGCAATCGAGACAAACAAATTTGCTACAAACATTCCTTTTTAGAACTAATATATTGTGACTTTGGTTAATATTCGTCGAGTGGTTGAGAGATGACAAAAACTTACGTTCTTAAATCGATTCTAGAGCTTCGTAACATTACCATAATCAAATAATGAGAAGAGTCTAAATGGATCGATTCAATTAACTTGCAATATACGATGATATCCCGACAGTTGAGTAATAGACAATTGACACCTAACGATTAAGATGTGATTTCGATTTATAAAAGAGTGGAATGGTAAAAATTGTAATACAATTTCAAGGTATCACCAGATCGTACATGCGTAACTGGAATTACAAAGATCTTTTGAAAATACAAATCATTCAGTCACTCGTCACAACATTTTTCATGCTTCGATTACATTTGCATATATGTTAATTCGTTAATTTACATGGTGTGGCCTCGTTACGATGCTACGCATATGGGTTTCAATTATTGCAATTTCGTCATATATTGAATCTTCAGTTTTTAGTCTCTTAATTCTTCCAAATTTTCTTATTGTATTGTTTATATTGTATACAGATAACGTTAATATAAAGTTGACCTTTAATAGAATAATTAAGACTTCGCACTTGCAGATTCTTCATCGATGTTTTAGTCCTTTTTCGGCATACATGTTCCATTGACATTTACAGAAAAATACTTTTCATATCTTAATATTACGAGTATAGATCCCGTCCTTTTCGCTCTCGTGTCATAATATTCAAACAATATTATGTATTGTTTTCAGTAGCTCTTTTTTTCTGATATAAAGCAACATTATTTTTTGATACGCAATTGTCATTTTTACCGGTCGCTCTATTATTTTCCTCTTAATTAAAAAGTTACGCTTTTTGTGCTAAAGTGATATAAAATACGGTATGTATTTTATGCGGAAAGACCCTGACAATTTAAGCGACGTAACGTATCTCGTCTCGCAATTGTCTGCACCTGGATCTGCACCATCATTTATGTCATCAGAGACTCACTTTTCTACCTTAATAATGTATAATTATGCATAACACACTTCATGTATAAGCAAAGCGTAATTAATCGACCTAATCATCGCTTGTATTTTCGTATCCGCCGTTATTTACCTTTCCAAACGACGTAGCGTAAATGACACCGCTACATTAACAAACACTAACTTACATTATATAACATATTGCCCAAGTTCTGTACGTTAGTTTATTTTATACTTCTCTTTTATTCATAATTTCGTGAATTAAGCAATAAGCGTGAATTGACATGAATATTTATTTCAGCCACTTTCGGTGTTTCGTATTTAAGTATTCCAGCGAATCACGCGCAATTATAATTATGCAATCGTAATTTACATACACCAATAAAAGGTAGGAGCTCTAAAGAATTACCGCTCTGAGGAGTAGCGTGATTGACGTATCAAGGCGCAATCCGACTCTAATTCATAAAAGCTTTTAGCCGACGAATTTAACGGCGCCTATTTATTCATATGTTATATTTTCTTATTTTCGATGAGATGGCAGAATGTCTTACACATTCAAATATAATGTCGACTTGTTAAAAAGCAATTACATATTTTTTCCGACTCTTTTTTTTATGAAAAACGTAATTGCAGAGCTACTTAGTTTTAGTTTAGTTCAAGAATGTGTCGACATTACGCTAAATTAATTCGTCGTTTATAAATTAAAATTAAAAATTGTTTATTTCAACGCATTCAAGAATAATATAAAATAAGAATACCCACCTTTTTCAGTAACAGTTTTTTCTTACATAACTTTCGGATTGCATATGTAGCTTGCGTAACTTTTATTCTCTTCACATTTTTATTAGAAGTGTTAGTTTTGTTTACATTACAGACGAATCTTATTTTTATACGTGTAATATACACCCATAGCCAAGGGTTTATTTTATATTTATTACATATTTAATACATTATTAGTAAACTAACGATGATTCAAAATAAAATTGTTGCGTCATTATACATTACATCTATGCGGTTTCCGCGACTCTGACAAATTGTTTGTTTATAAACTTATTTGTCAGTAAGAACTGCTTTATTAATGTTAAGCTATTTCCCGTGCTGCACATCTGTCTCAGGATGTCCCCAGGACATCTTCAGGTCACAGAATAAATTGAGGATGTTCAGATGACGAAAAAAGAGACATTTGTACTTGTACGGTATTTTATTAGTGCTTTTACGGTATTATAAAGATCGATAGAAAATGATCCTAAGTTGTACCGTTTTGACCAAACCAATCTCAACATCGTGAACCATAATAGCCCTCGCAATTCCAAATCAATTGTTGAAACGATAATTGAATTACTACACAACGAAACTGATATTCTTTTAAAATCACTACTTTCATGCGACCTAGTTATTACGATAAAATTTCGAAAAGCCTTGAACCTTGAAACAATACATGCCACAGAACAACCTCAACAAGGTTAAGTACCTGTACCGTGTAAATTCTTAAATTATATTTGTCAAGATTTAGACGAGCTTCACAATATGTATTATCAAATTCATGCACATAATGTCAAACAAAGTTTAAATTTTCCAATTTCTAAGTCTTAAAAATCTATGCATATCTCGAACCACTTCAATCATTAGAAAAGTCCAATACCATACTTCTAATCCCCTTGATTGTTTTCTGGTATATAGCTTTTACACTTAAAGCGTCGACTTGAAAAACACGAATAATGGAATAGATTTTTTCTCTCAGAAGGAATTATTTAAAAGTTATAAATTTGTAAAACCTTTTAAATCCTGAGTACATTAAGACATCGTTCTTGAATGAATAAAATATTTATTTATAGAAAAAATTTGTAAAATATTTTATTCGATTCTGATTATCCTTGGAACTTCTATAAAGTTTCCAGGTCGACAATTTTTTATTCAAATTATTAAAACACGCAGTATTATAATTGAAGGTAAAGAATGCGAATAAACGAGGAAATTTTGTCTACTGTAAAGCTCGACCTTGGTGCGCCAGTAAATCATAATTCTTTGCATAATAAAAGATTAAACGTTTGGTTCCCATGTATTTTCTCTTCCTGCTTATAAATTTGGCCGTATCGACACTAATAAAGTGCCGCAAATCGCAGACCCGTATGCGATATTATGTTGCACCTAGGTATCAAGAAATACAATGGGAATCAATCGTTATATGGAAAAGATAAATAAATTGTCTAGTACGTTAAATATAAGACAACATTTTCAGTCTGTCATTATTTTACAGTTTCATAATATGTACGAAGGAAGGGATTTTTTATTTTCGAATGCAATATTTGAATACGAAGAGAACCGATTCAAACATTTCAAATCACACTTCCAAGTCTTGATGTATGAATTAATATTAATTTTTACGTATGAATTAAAATTTAACGTTTTGACATTTCTGCACATAGTCTATAAATATACTTTAATATTTTTTTTTTTTTTGCAAATCATTAAAAGTATTTTCCGACTAAAATTTGCCCTTATTTTACTGCAGATGTAAAGACGCGACACAGACTTAAAAAATTAAATTATGTAAGAAGGTCAGGCAAGCTGCACAACTTCACTGATGCTTTCGTCGCTGCTTTAACAAGGGTATTTAATCGCGCATAAAGATGCGTCGAATGTCGCGCAATCCGATGATCGAACGAATTAACGCGTTTCGCAAATGACGCGGCATCGTCGTTGATGATGTCGTTCATATCTCGTTCATTGAGTAACGCGTTTATTTTTGAAAGCTCGAAACGCGCCGTTATGTAAAATAGACGTGGGAACGATTCGCAATTTTCCAGCGTGAAACTCGAAACCCTGCGACATTTGATGTCGGGGTCAGGGAGGGTGTTAGAGAAAAACAAGGGAAATTAACGTAGATGTGCCGAACAACGGTTAAGTGGATCGTTTTCAATTTTTATGATATGCATTCGCAGCAACACGATATGTCTCTTATTGCAGCAGTGAATAAAAGTCGTTTGGTCACTGGTGCGCTCGTATAAGCAACCAACACCCCGAGTTTAACGCATTGACGACCTGCGTCATTCATGGGAAATTATTCTGGATTATTTCCGCACGAACAATTATCCGCGCCATTATTGTCCATTTAATCTATCAATGTTTGATCGCATACAGCCGGTTGATGAATGGAAATCCTAAAGAAATTAAGTATAGCAGTAATTCCTTATCACAGGTTCGTCTCAGTGCGTCTCAAAAAAATTAATAAGTCAATATAAAATTATAATGTTCATTGTACTTTTTACTATTTATTATACATTACATATTCGTTATGGCTACAACTATAAGTTTTGGTTGAGAAGAGAATGCTATTCACTTACCTCATATACAATATGACTACTTTTGTGACACTATACGACGGAAGAAGTACATATTCCATTGCTATAACTTAAATTATAATAACATAGAATACATTATATTTAATCTACATCAATTCGTAAGTTTATTTCATTATTATTATTATTATTATCATTATTATCAAGTTTATTATTGTTTATAAATACGTATAATGCAAGTAATTAATATTTTCGAAACTGACTTTAGAAACAACGAACTGTATGGTCAATTTATATATTTTTTTTGTTAATGGCATTCAGTTTAAAATTAATCTAAATGATTAATAACACTTTTACTTCAGATTGTTTTTACGCATACCAAAATAATCTGAGATATCACCGATACATCCACTTGAAAGATTGCCTAACGATAAAGCCACTATTTCAGTATGGATGCGTTTGAACGTTGCAACTTGTTCAGATTCATTGTGATGGCTATCTTTGTTTCGGGCTTTCTGTCGATGCGAGCGTTTTTTAATGAATATATTTCGGCTTTTTTCCTTTTTGTACTTTAAACGTGATCGATGCGCGTCCTACTTCGACGTCGTTAGTTTTTCGTGTTTCTGGGTCGAAGGGTTGTTCGCAACATCTCAGAGGAATGCCGTGCTACAGACTTTGCAAGAACTGATCGAAATCCACGTGTAGTATCGAATACGATATATGCACGAATATCAAATACCTTTACGATTGAATGCTGAAATCGTATATTTTCGTTTATTTTGAAAGGATCAAAACTACGAATCCTCAAATCGAAGATGTCGAGAAGACTTGTAATACTTGTACAATTCTACCTCTTGAGCCAGGTCCTCATACGTTTGGCCTTGATGTTCATTTTGGATTGGTAAGATTTTGCTGAGTTACTCCATTACTACAATTTCGCGTCTTACTTCGACCCGTAACCAGAGGTTGGGATCAAAGTATTGAATTTGGTCATCCGAAAAAAAAATGACACCCACTTTTTTCATGAAATCTCCACGTTTCATATCATTCTGAGTCCAAAACTGCAATAAAACACGTGTTAACCTTGCGAGCGAAGCTAGCTACGCGCGATAACGCGCCAGGGGTCCAGGGGGTGGAGCCCCTAGTTTTCTATTTGAATTTCAGTTAACAATTATTTTTTAATTGCTAATCTTTAATCTCTTTGAAATTATTTGACATAATTTGAAATTATTATTCAACAGCATCACTTCGGTAAAATGACGTCAATGATTGATAGACACTGAAGGTTTACGCTTATTTCTCGCCATAAAGTTGGCAGACGCATAATGGGACTCAAATTTAGATTTGGCACCTGATAATATGTATACCAGAAATCAAGGGGAATCACATCGGTACCTTGACTTTCGTCCTTCGTCTCTCTGCGAAAAATCACATGCAGCAGTAGTATTACAATCAATATTTTATTTCATCGTATGTAGTTTCAATTTCATGGGACCTGGAATGTAGATATTTCATTTAAAAAGCGCAGGGGGAATGAACAATTTTAATGATTAAATACATCGACAGTGATAAGCATTGGTTTGGTCTACGCATTCCACATTTATCTTACACTCAAAATTCATTACTAAAGCTCAACGTTAAATATACTGTAAAACATTTACTATTTTTCATGAAACATGTGTGTATCGAAATTCCACTAAAGTAGCAGATAAATTCCGACATGTCACAAACTCCAGTACGTTTTTCCTGCGTCATTAAAAGCCCCTGAATAAAAGGCCAATATCGACTCCCAACAAAACGCTGACTCTAGGTCATCGAATAATGGTTTTGGCAGCCGCGATGTGATTTTCGGATGAGCATGCACTTAAAACGTTCGGTGTGGGTGTCTGTAGATTGGACTATTTAGATTCCCGGTGATATACAATTCACATCCTTCAAAGAATGTGAAATTCCTTCTCAATTACCGTTCTTTAATGTCTACAACAAAATTTACGCACTGGCACGATCGCAGAAATATCTTTATCAATTTTTAAATGCTTTTGTAAATTGCCGTTCAATTTTGATCATAGTTTATATTTAATTTTGTTATATTTACAGATTTAAAAACAACAGTATATGTATATTAAACTCTGAGTCATATTGCAACACGCGGGATATATTGTTATTTATTTTTTGAGTGTCCAGAAATTGTGGTTGCGAGAGAGAGATTATGATTTCGTATATGTAGGTCATTGAGCCACTAAAGAGATCCATTTGTGGTTACGACACGCCAGTTATCAGCCTCCGCAGTCTTCGGCTAAGTATCATGATATCCAATACCAGACGTGGGTTCTGCGCGATATACTGAATAATACACTGCTGCACATTGAATGATGTTGAGAACTCGAAGCTATACTTTTTTTTTTTTTTTTTTTAATTTACAAAATAAGAAAATTATTGTAACTGTTTCCTAGTTACGTAATGGCTCAAACGTATCTAAGGCTTCTGTCAAACAAATATTTTATTTTTACGAAGCGAACGTTTCATTTGACATTATCAATAATCCACTGGGAGTTTTAATTAAACTTTCAATTATTAAATAGAATTTGACTACAGACGAACCTTGATATTTTAATTAATTTACTACAATTCCAAACCTACATTGAGTAAAACCGAATAAATATGTGAATTATACATCGATGTTGAAATTCTATATTATATTTTTGATCATATATATATATAATTGATGGCAAAACAGGAAGCGAACGTCAATTTGTCAGACATCATTACTATTCCATCGTCTCAGTGCATCTCACAAAAACAGAATAAAATTTTAGCAACTGTCAAGGAACAAAAAAATAAATATGCATTATTTATATTGATTTATGTAAAACTACACAAACTTTTTAAGTGGTATATTATATAAGTACATTATACACATTGAATAATTGAATCAAAAGAATCATAAATCGATTAATCGGCACTCGTCGGAATATTACTAAATGAACATTTCGGGAATTTGAGATTTTCAAAGTAACCCAAACATGGATTTTCAAAAAATTAAATTATAATTTGATTGGTATCGTTCAACTTTTTCTACAATAGCGAATTGTCTTCTGAACAATTATGTTGATACACCTCTCATGTAGGTAGTACAGGCATGTCAACTGGTCGAATGCACCGGGAGTACGCATTAATCATTCCAGCTCAGGGAGACGGGCGATCGCTCACACGACAATGCAACGTACCGATTTAGAATTTGCACATATAGGACATCGGCTGCTGAGGCTTCCGCGATCCACGTGCGTGGGTGCAACGTGTGCGCAAGACTACACTCAACACGTGTACGACTACTGAATCTGTATTTGACACATTTTTAGAATCATTTATTACTAAAAAAAAAAAAAAGAAAATAAATAAAAAAAACTTAGTTGGCGAATTTTTGAATTAAGTTTCCCGCGATAACATACATATATTTTAAGAATCAATGTTCATCAATATAATTTATATCGATTAATAAAAATCTATTAGTGATAAAGTATTTTGATCGAAGTTTTAAATGTTTTTCACATAAAAAACGAAGAAATTCCGCCACTTGGTTGTTGAGTGATGCGTAGAAACACGACAGTCGTACAGTTACACATGGTCGGTTAATTTTACCAGCCGTAACGGTCACGAAACGCACTTGGCGGAAGCCTCTTGTGTTTCGTATTTTGTTGTGTGCGCGCACAATCGCGTCGTAATATTGAGACAACAATGATAAATTTCCATTCGGGCATTATACATGCTGACCAAGTGGACTCGTCTATTATGTAACACCGAAGCTGCTCTATAAACCCGCATCACATTGGATGACGTCACTGTCAACATCCATGGGACGTCATTCCCATGGGTCGACATGTCTCGTCGGCGTTATTGAGACACGTGGGTCCTCGAATTTCCTTTTATGCACCGATATAGCATCGTGAAATTCGATCAAGTGTTACGAACCCTTTCCTTCAGTTATAGATCAAAGTCAAGTTTTGATTTGAAGGCAGTACGCAACAGTTCAGACTGATTACGTGTTTCCTGTGTCATCTTACAAATGAAATCATTCATAATTCTCAGCTTTTATTTACGGAATGACGGACATGTCGAAAAACCTTCGGTTCACGCTGAATCCCAAGTAAAAGTAAATGAAAGTGCTCAAAAAGATGTACTACTTTGATGCCCTCAAACAAATAGTCCTGGTAACGGATACATAAATAAAAGCCAATAATTGCTAATTTAATGGTATCCTGGAAGCTCTATACGCATTGTTCTATAAAGAGTAATTTTACGCACCGCAAGAAAACATAATCAATTTCCCGCTTACTGAAACCCGACACGTGTTACGGCCATGGCGCTTTTTTTTGATGAACCTCTAGATAGAATGAACTTCCCGTTTGACGTTAATTTATCTAATAAAGCGAGATTAATTTGTTTTCAGGTTTTGTGAATTTTTTTTTCGTCCGATATCATCAACTCTCTTATACTCGTGCGCGATATGAAAATTTAATTTTATCCAATCAGCGCACCATGTCTCTACAGGAGCCTTGGATGTTAGTTTAAAAACACTGTAACTCAAATCATTTCTAAAAATATCCGTAAGTACTGAAATCTATGATTTGTTTTAAAATAATTTAAAACAAAGAAAATGGAAATTAATTGCATTTAAGGTATACTTGGCTTAAAATATTTTGCATATTAGGCATTTTCACTTCGAAGAACAATTTAGATCATATTCCTTACTTCCAGCGCTCATCAATTGTTCTTCGAAGTGAAAATGCCTAATAATCTGCAGTGTTACGCGAACCATTAGCATTTTTCTACTACCCAACAAGTTGACCATTTTTCATCTACCACTGGAACTTTAAAAGTGATAAAGAGATTTCACTGAAGAATAGCACGAATGCGTAAGAGTCGTTAAGATAATCTTAAATGTTTTCGTGCAATTAACAATGAACTGCCTAGATGCGTGTCAAATCGATTTTTCCCGTTTCGACCCTGAATTCTTCAACGCGAATAGTGGGTAGGAGGATGCGACGTGCTGAAACATAAATGAGTTTCTCCTCGCGCCTTTTGAACAGTTTCCTGAGATTCGTTAAACAGACAAGTTTGGATACTGTTCTTGCAATTAATATAATGTTGGGGTTAAGTTTTTTACATATTTCTAGTTCATTATATCAAAGAGATACACTGTTAGTAATTACCGAATACGATGTTTCACGTTGTGAGCAGATAAGATAGAAATGATAATCTTTTTTGTTTTCATAAAGCTTATATCCTCATATACGCAGCAGGTGATGTCACGTACGGAATACGGGTGTACCCTCCATTTGTTTGAAATATGAAAGAATACTCTTTCATTCAGGAACTTAATTTCCTCCTGATATTAGTATCAATGTTACTGATCAGTGTTATGTAAAATGTTTTACGGGTTTAAAGAGATAGATGTCGTTTGAAAAATATCACTTTTCCAATGCTTTTAATGATTTTCCGATGTTTTTATTCTAGATCGCCTTTGTCGGACGCGGAAGGCCAGAGCAAAATCGAAAGGACTTCGTACTACCCTCAAGAGCCAAGCAGGATACCTAGAACAAAAAGCGAAAAGGTCAAAATATGTCTGCGGCACAATGCATTGACGATACTGACGGTGGCTGGGGTGGCTTCCGGAATTGTACTCGGCCTAATTTTAAGAAGTCGCGCAGGATGGACGGCCAGAGAAATCATGTACCTCAATTATCTTGGCGAACTCTTCTTGAGGATGTTGAAAAGCTTGATCCTGCCCCTGATCACGGCCAGTTTGATTTCCGCGATCGGATCTCTCGACCTCTCCCTCAGCTCGAAAATCGGCGCCAGGGCGATTGTTTATTACATGCTCACCACTGTCAGTGCCGTTATCCTTGGTAAGTTAATATTATTTTCAAGGAATTCATTTTCCAATGTATTTTCCACGACGGTACCAACTACATGATATACATTCGCCAGATCTAATGATTTGACTGGTAATCTATAACTGAAAATCCTTGGGACTTGGGAAATGAAATAAATAAAGAGAATCTATGTTTTATAAGAAGATACGAAAAAGTTACGAGAAGATTCGGAGAGTAATCAAATAATTTTCTGCCGGGCAGACAGGGATGATGAATTATCCCAGATTTCGCATGAAACAATGAATCATAGCTTGTTGAAAATTTAACCTAGAATCACTGATTAATGACTAATGTTTTTCGTAGCAAAAGATCGGAAATGTTCGTCCAATTTTACAACAGTTCAATTATAACGAGACTTCAATGTGCCTATTTCAAGAGCAAATTACACAATGATAAAAAATGATTCCATATACTTTGGATATTCTAGTAACGAGCTATACTTTATGTCTGGTAATAATCAAATATTTTTCTCGTCCCCGAGGAAGAACATAACTTTCCTAGTCTTACAAAAACCTGCTGCTAATTTTGTCATCTACATTTATCTTATTCCATGCTCTTTTTTGAAAAATTCGAAAGATTTCGCAAACAACTTCTTTTCTGGATAAAAGCCATTCTGAAATCTTGATAATTATTGCAATGATGTCACTCTTATGCATTGAAAACGGAACATCCAATTTCTCGTGAATAATCCGAGACATTTTGAAAACGTTATAAATATAAAAAAAAAAAAAACGAATCAATCTCCTATCCGAAAGAGTCAATCATGGTGTAATGTACTTTACACCATGGGATCAATCACTTTTGGAAAGGGCCATATTAATATGTACGCATTTACCGTTTTTCTTTAATCACTTTTTGCTCTGGATTACAAAATTTCCACTGGAGAGTACATAATGAAAAAGTAGTAAATAAGTCACTAGATCAAAGCATAACCTGAATTTAGCAAGGACAAGTTGGTACTCCTGAGTTTTGTAATACATACATACATATGTAATTTGTAATTTAAAAGACAAGCTTTTGTTTCTTAGCGTTATCCACGCGTTATTGCTTCTCGGAGCTCGGAACTCGCAATTATTATACGTCATATACATATGTCCACTAGCTTGCACAGTTTTGCCAACTTTATGCAAAAATCCATCTAGTGACATTATTTACTACTGTTTTATTATGTGCACTCCAGAGGAAATTTTGTACTCCAGAGTAAAATTTCCTCAAAAAAAAGTGATTAAAGAAAAGCGGCTAATAGATGTAAGGGGACATTTATTTTATCAGCAGTTCAAAAAGGACTACATTTAACAATCGTTTATTTACGCGTGATGATTAAATGCGGATTGATAGCGCTGCACCAATGGATGAACGAATACCGCCTATAACCTTTTACATTCGTGAATTCTGATACCCGGGGCGCGTCAATAGGCGAGGGTTTCAACGATTGTAGCATTGCGGACATTCCTGGAATTTTCCGGCGCGAGATAAGCGTTTGACCGAGTTTTCGAGGGACAATAATGATGTTCGTATAGACTGGGGTGAAAAAAATTCGCTTATCGCTTCTCGCCACCTGAAATCTTTATGTTTAGCCTGTTATTCAACCGCCCCTGGCGACGGAAAATCTTCAAGTATAACGTCTTTCTTAACACTTTAACGACGAACTGTTGAGAATTTACAATGTTCAATTTTTTAAGTTATTTTGTTTCGACATTTAATTTTTGTGAATGGCAGACTATTAATATTCGTAGAACTGGTATCGAGGACTTTAATTGAGACAGACTCCAGATTTCTATATTAAAAATATATTTTAAAAAACTTACCCGCCAAAATACTACATACATCCTTTTATAGGTAAAAAATAGTCTTTTATAGGTTGAAACAACAAATTTCTATGTAATTTTCCATACACGAGTTCATAAACTTTTATAAACTTAAAATAGTAATTTATAATAAACATAAATTTTATTTTTGTACTCCCCCCTCTCCCCTCTTCAATATAGACTATCAATTCAATATTTAATGTTGCTACGGATATGCATAGGGATATGTATAACAGAGTAGAATACATCAATTAGTTTTTTACTTAACCCTTAATTAAACTTGCATTGCTGCATATTGTTAATTGTCATATTGAAAATTATTGCTATTCATGCAAAATGTTAAATCATTTTTCATGCAAAACTTTTTTTAAAAAATCCTTAAATTCAATATATGTATTCTCCCCTCCTTGTTAGTAAAATTTAAATAATTGATGAGCTTACAAAATGGTTTTATAACACGCACAATTTCTATTGAATTCAATAATCACTATCAATTTTCATAAAAATATAGAATATCGTCTACTTACTATAAGCATGAGATGGTGTTTATAATCTTTGAAGACATTGTCTTGGTCTTACTCTTCAATTTTTCATCACTTATTTCTCCCTCTGGTTCTTTAACGACAATGTATTTCTTACAAGTATTAGATTCTTAATCTATATACCAAACAATACGAAAGATTTAAGATATATAGTAGGTCATAGATTTATGTATATATGTACACAAGAAAGAAAAGTTCTGCAATTATTACTCAAGTACACTGGAATAATTTTTTCTGTGTACGAACAATGATTGTTAATTTCAAACATTAAGCTTAAAATTATAATCTTCAGAATTATCATTCTATACTTATCTGATGATTGAGGGTTCTTGATTCTATTATTTACTAAGAAGATATGTATATGCGTATATGAATAATTAACCTAATATGTCTTTACTTACATATATTTGCCAACGTCTTATGGCGTCTTTTTCACTGATTGTCTCGTATATACTTTTAACTATTAGTCTTAAAAAAAAAACAATTAACAACAACAAAATATCGAAGTTTTCACTGTTTATTATTCACAACAACCGAAGAGTATTTCCATTTCTGTCTAACATACGTGAAAATTGTGAGATCGAGATGCACTCAGTGTGCACCAGGACGGCTAGTGAAAAAAAAAAATTAAAAACCAGATTAGGGATTTTCGAAGGTTTAGGGTGCTTAGGGGAGTTCTTGTGGGTTTGTATAGGGGGATTTTTATCCCTTCTATGAGTTTTGTTCCTATTATTATATTACATATACGTATGTGTTCTTAGATGCTTTAAAACACGTTCAATATTTATTTACGACATGTGCGTATATACCTATTGTATCACCGAATGTGAGACGTGTATATTTTTTGTTTCTACCTTATATGAGGGGATGTTACTATATATTTTCATACAATGAACCAAATGGTTACGAACAAAGACTAAAATCAGGTAATCACACGGTCTACAACAGTTATAGCATAGTATTGCCAACCACTTAAATGTCACTGCGTAAACTTTGGGTACCAGCGGTACCAGCGCATATGGGCGACGTAATCCGTAACTGAGGAACAATGGATTGGTCGATAGACAAAACTTTTTCCTGATTACATACATATGGTATTACTGGAATTTGTACATACATATATACATATGTAGGTAATGCTATAAAAATGAACGAATGGAAAGGGACTTTTTTTAATCGAAAACAACCAAAGCACGTTGAACGAAGCTGTCGTTAATAAGTTAAGGCCGTTAAGGCTCTTAATAAGTTAAGGACTTCTGATTGTTTGAAATGTTAACCATGTTATCACGTATTTTAATACATATAACTCTACGTACATGCATACTATACTTGCGAATACACCCTTTGGATACGCGTTATGGCGGAGTCCCATGGACGCGGATCTGCGGAAACTCGGAAAGGGCGGAAAACTGAACGACCAATCAGAGATGTTCCGCAAATTTCGTTGCGCAAAAATAATTTCCTTATGTCCCATGGACGCGGATTTGCGGAC